>JASMMZ010000015.1:805862-849963 GCA_038502455.1 Anisogramma anomala
AAAAAAAAAAAAAAAAAAAAAAAAAAAAAAAAAAACTAAAAGCCTAATAACAATGAACAAATTACAAAAAGATTATAGCTACCATTTGTTGAATAGATTATGGGCTAGGGACTATTGGTCCAATTTAATGCCGATAGTTATGGTTATATTGATGATAAATAAATAGTATTGCATATTATGTGGTATTTAATATGCAAAAATGCCTATGGGAAGATTTCTAAGTTTAATTTACAAGAACTAAAAATAATGAAGACCATATAAAAGCTGTTCATCACAGTCTATCACTTGTAAAGATCTTGAGAAAACTATATTAATACCTTCAATTCATATACCAAATGCTGACTAATAAAATAATGATAATGTATTTTTTATTAATAATAAATTTCAGATGATCTTTTTAAGGGATACCGCAAAAAGTTAAATAATGAAAGTTAATAACGTTAATAACTTCCTTTCCCAGATATTTATACCACTTGAAAAGTTAATTTATAAATTGGGTATATTATTTTCAAGCTGAATAATAAAAGTTTTACGCTGGTTTTTAATATTATTAATACTCATTTTCAATTATTTATACTATTTCGAAAGTTAACTTGATAAACCTTTTACGTTACTTATCAATTACTTTATAGCGGATTTGATATTACTTATTTTGTATAAAGACGTGACAACAGCGAATACGGCGATTAGAAACCCTTTGAAGTTGATCTTATTGCTTTAAAAGTTAGCTTTATGTTGCTTATGGTATTTAAAGTTAAACCTCTTGTTACAGTCAATAAGACGGCGGCGCGGTGGCAAGTATAAAGGTGGTGCGGCGACTTACGCGGGGATATTGTGGCTATGCGGCGGCTTGTGAGACGATGTACTTGGTACAACTGTGATGCGATGGCAACGTGGTGGCGGTAGGTACGGCGACTGGTCCGATGACAAAACGACTAATGCTTTGTCAATACGATGTAACCAAAAACCTGATAAGAATCAGCAAATCTTAAAAAACTTTCAGTTACCATTTGTTGGATAGCATGAAGTGTAGGAAAAATTGGTACAATGAAACAACGATTGTGGTGGTTTTGTTGATGGACACTCAATAGTATTCCGTATTACGTAGTATTAAATGAGTAATAGTGCATATAAAAAGAAGTCTAGGTTTGTCCGACGGTGCCAAACAAACAAGAAAGACTAAGTATGTACAATTCAACACATACCACCACTTGCAGGAATCCCTGGTCAATTGCATGGACCCTCCAAACCAGTACAATATTTATATATTTTATGATTCGTACTCAAAAGTTCAATAAATACAAGATTATATTCTGTTTTTATTTTAGTATTTTCTGTTAATGAATGAAGTTAAGGCCGTTGCTAAATGTGGTCGGATATTTTCTTAATCTTTGATAAAAATAATGAAAAGGCCCACGTTATAAAACTTCAATCTTGCTAGTATAATGCGACATAACCTAGTTATATGATTAGTTACATAGAGTAAGAATTTTCTGGATCATTATAAGAGTATCTTATGAGCGTAATAATCGTTAGGGCTAGATATCTGGCGAATTCTAGCGTAGGCATCAGCTTGTGACATTAGGCACCAACTTGTAACATTCTCGAATGGTTAATAACGTCTTTCGGACTTTCCAAGGCACTAAATACCCCCAACTATATATCAATGACTCCCTACACCTTTCCCTTGATATTTTCTATTTTATTTCCTCAAACAACAAAATTATTCATTCGAATAGTAGCTTCGACGATTATAACACTAAAGTTCAATAGGTATAAAATGCCTTAAAGGTAGAAAAACATAAATTCAGCATATAAAAATATGAGTTTAGTGTCTAAAAGCTTAATGATTGATATTGTTTATAGAAATCGTAGATAAGGTACTTAAAAAACCAGAAAAACCACGCGTTATGCAAAAGCTGAAGGGTTTTACTTTGGTAATTGAAGGTTATAGATTTTTGAGTTTTTCAAAAGCTTTATGGATTATTTAAAAAGATTTATTAAGTAGTTACCCATCCACTTCAACTAAACATTGAATCAAAAGCTCAATTTTGTTTGGGGTTCGAGGACACCGCTACGTTCGCTTAGTTTAACTTTTTGTTCTTCGCGAACCCTATTTTCGTTTAACAAAACCTTGAGCTGGAGGCGTATTTGATAGCCGATTGTTCTAGGTGAGACTTCGAAAACTACTTGTTTTTACTTCAGGAGAAATGGTATCAGATTTTGATAATATACCAATTTCGCCTTTTATTTTCTATCGAGTCTTATTACAAAATTCAAAAAAGGATTATTTTGAGTTTGTTTGTTGTTGAGAATTTTGGTATGAAAGTTCTATGATATAGCAACTTCATTTACCATTCTAATCGTTTATTAACTTAGAATACATTATAAAAATTAAACGACTTCTCGAGAGGTAGGTTCGTTGATTAGAAATACTTTCACAATATCACTTCAAACTCATTGATAATAAGGGAGTGGATCATGCGGGTCTCTATATTTCTTTGGCGAAAAAAAAATAGAACATCTTTCAAGAATTTTCGTTACCTAAGTTTTTAGGTTATCAATTATGTTTTCTCACTTTGAGTAGCTAGCAAATTAACCATTATACAGTGACTGCATTTTGCATCTTATTATTGTTATCGATTTTTTTTTCAAACGAACAAAACGTTTTACAAACTATCAGTAAGTCTCAAGCCTATAAGATTCACGTGAACTAAGATCTTTGAAGAGTAATCAGAGTGATTAGTATTATAGTATAAAAGTTAATGATTCAAGAAGAAGCATCCAAAGGTGTAAGCCACAGGTGAGGGCTTATAAGCCCCCTCCAAGAGCTTATTACTCTGGAATACTTTTTTTAAACCGATCCACGCATTTCCGTCGGTTTGGAATAGCTATTTTCGACCGATCCATGCATGACGCACCTAATGTTTTGTAAAAGTGCAGCCTGTAGCATGATACGTTACCATATACTCTACAGAAGTGTACCATGTAATACAGTGCATTTCTACTTAACCTATGTATACTATTTTTAAGTGTATATAGTGATACCCACATAAGAAATCTTTTTTTACCTTTTTTATATACTCCGTACCTATAGATTAATAATAATAATATTGTTTGTAATCTCAATTGTAATAAGTTTAAATCCAAGTTTTCGTAGTAATATCATTGTTTTCGTATTAATCTTGAGAGGTTAAAATTATTAAATTTGGCTAGGATCAGTAAATTTTAGCCGAGGTAGTAATTATAGTTCGGTTCTAGTTTGTATGACTAAATAGGAGCAATATAGTTGTTAATAACACTTTTCGTAGTTATTAAGAAAGTTAACTACGTAAATGTAATTTCATATTGGTAATGAAATAGGGGTAACTACGTAGTTACTTGTGAAGTTAATAAAAAAAGATATATCGTTATCGGTTTGGGTAAAACTTTTATCCTTTTGCTTTTAAACGCGCGTAGTCTAAGCCGATGTAAGTCCCTACCTTAACTAAACCTTTGGTCTCCACAATTGAACATACCGCTTAAATAAATAGATTTTCAGCCAAAACTTATATATTGACCTATTCCTTAAATAAATTCCGCGTAAAAATAGGACGGTATAGCAGCGTTTGACGCGAGAACATCGGCACATTGCCGCCGCCACGCCATCTAGCCACGCCGCCGCCTTTACCTGGCCCCCTTCCTCTTCCTTTTCTCCCTCCCCCTTTTCCAGCTCCTAAGGGGAGGAACGGATGGCTTTTAAGGTTATAAACCTTACCCTTTCCCTATGGTTAAAGATCACATTACCTATAGAAGCCTTTTTACGCCGTAAACGTAACCTGGTGCAATTACATTAGGATACATATATTTTCGTCTTTTCCTTTATAAAGATTCAATGTTCCTATCTATAAATAAGTAATACGAGGCGGATTTCCTCGATCGTTTCGAGCTTCGTATAGTTAGGGTTCGTCGTAAAGCCTCTTTAACGCGTTAAACGTTAAACTGGCATACACGAGTCCGTAGCCTTAAGATGCTAATAAATATGCCTTACGTGCCTTATATTATATTTACGACTGCGGGTAAGTTTATTACCGATTTTTACGAAATAAGGGCCGCTCGACTCGTTATCATCGTTACAAACGGATTAGTAGCTGGGAAGCTCCATTTCTGGTAGACCTAGTGCCGTAGGCCAAAGCTGTATTACGCGTCCGCGGGCTTTTGGGTAATTTTCAACCAAATCTTCAAAGTTTTCTGGGGAAAATATACCGTTTGGACCGATTCAAAAAACAAATCGTCGCAAATAAACAAAATAAGCCGATAATAATAAGTAATAAACGTCAACAAGCGGATCGGGGTAACGGTAACCACTATCGGCATTTAAAAACGGGGCTGATATATATATTATGTAGGCGAGCTCGACGAAGTTATCATTCGTCACCAGGAAGAGGCTAATCCCTCTGCTATAAATTTACCTAAAGATGTAACTAATAAGGTTTAAGGTCGTTTTCCCGTCACCTCTAATAATATCGTTAGCGGTAATAACGGTAACGCTAATACAAAAGGGGAGGGTAATGGGGAAGATGGTAGGGATGCGACGATGTTGCCCTCTCCCTTTAATAGTAGATAAATATCTCTGGTTTGGGTCGGCATATCTGGCTATAATTGAATGGTTTATATAGTCATTTTATATATTTGTACAAAATAACACTTGAAATTAATAAAAGTAACTTACAATATAATACAAAAAACGTAATATGCTAAAATCGGTGCCATATCTTAAAATTAAATGAAAAAATCAAAAAAAATCGGAGATTGGTACGAATTTTCGTAAATAATGAAGGCAAAATCGGCGATCAACCCAAATAATCCATTAAATTACAGTTAAAACGTAGATCGGCGCAAAAGATATCGATAGAACGATTCGAGTTAGCGAAAATGAACATGGCGTAGTAGCTTATTAAGGTTGTAAAACGTTTTTCACGACCTTAACAAATGGCGTATTCGAAAATATATGAGTTTTGAATACGCTGTTCGTTATAGCCTTTATTATTACGTTTGCGGGGTTTAATTGATTATTAATTTATTTAATTTCCTTGATTTTCGGTCTTTCATACAATCTGTGTAATGTTATAATGTCGTTTATCACTAACTTTTTTTATTTATAATACCAAAATTAATCATATAATTATAAAAAGAAACCCAGTTAATATAAAGATAAAAAAATAGGTTATAAGTTCAAGTTAAAACCAATTTTTCGGACCGTTATCGTTATAATGACATTTTAATCGAAGCTTTTTAATATATTATAAATTTCGGAAGTTCAAACATTTTATGAAACACTTTTGTACTTGGTAAACTTTGAATAAAGAATATTCTTGAGAGAAATTCCGTTTTGGGACGGTGTTTCGTTACTTAAGATTGAAACGAAGTCGATTAGTAAATTATAGTCGTTGTGATTAACGAAATAGTCATTAATATAAAAAATAGATTTTTAATACTTACATTTAATATTAAGAATTACAAACTGATTTTAAATTATGTATTTGTTAGGAAAAAAGTTTAGTAATCGTTTCATACATATGGTTAGTCGAGTCGGTTTGGTATTACGCGACGACCGAATGTTTAAATACCGCTTTTTGTTGTATTACAAAAGTAACTTAAGCGCTACATACACGTTGATATTTATATTTGACCGTTTTAAGTTTTTTTTTAAATCGATAAGGGTAATTTAATTTAACTTCCCCCTTATGTAATGCTGAAAGTGTCGTTTCGAAAGGTAATAATAATGTTATTACCATCGATTATACGGTTTTCCGTCAGGTATATCTTGAGTCTAGATTTTAAACCGGCTTTGAAAAGTTTCCTTTTTTTAAATGCGAAGACCTAAAAGTCATATAGTATTAAGGTATCATCTATTTATCTACTAGATAGTGTAAAGTTCTTTAAACGAGCCGTTAATACTAATAAGTATGGCTCGAAAGTAAAGTTGGTTATTTCAAGTCGTTTTCTATAATGTTTTTGGTAAGTGTTATACCAGTAAATATCGACTTTGGATAAGCCAAAAAATAGGTTTATAATACGTAAAATAGTATTATGTAAGTGTTATTACCTATGGTATTCTAGGTATATAGGCATAAATCCGTCGTTCAAGCTGTTTTTAAAATTAGATATAAACCTACGTTATATCTCGAAGTTCAATATACAAGGTATGGAAATCGTAAGGGAGACAACGAATGAAAGAATCGGGCGCCAGTTAGCCCGTTATAACGTAAGTAATTAGGTTTCAATATCCTTTTTGTCATTTTTATTATATCATTTTACAATTAAACTGGTCTTTTGGTAAAAGTTTCCGGTTTTGTCTTTAACCTCGTGTATGAGACCTGTCAAAAAATTTCATTGGTGCCGTAAATAACTGTATTCAAACGTTAAAAACGAAATACGCCTAAATAGATTAGGCCTAAGATTTTAGTTTGCGTAAATTATACTAATAGGGTACCTGAGATGGTGATAATAACTTTGCTGCGAAACTTTAAGTTAATTTCGCAGGTTTCCCCTTTCTTTTACGTAATGAAAGAGTTCGTGGAAATATTACTAGGGTTTTTTTTGGGTTTCGAGCTAAAAGGGCGCCTACAGTGCCGAGTTTTTGGCGGGGTTAGCATAAATAGGTCGCTTTTGTATTACGTAGTCGCCTTAGATTATCGTTTCAGGGGTAAAGAAAGAGTAAGATTCGGCTTGAATTTGCCAACCTAGGTAATTTTTTATAAGCGGTTTTGCTCTTCTTACGGATTCGGGCCGTCCCTTTCCACATTTTTTTTGTATACGCATAATATTGACTTTCAAAACAAACTCATCCCGTTTAATAATTTAATCACTATATTATGGGCTTGAAATCCGTTATTTTTCTAAAGGTGAATTTTTTTATCCTTCCTTTTCCAAACACAACCTTCAAATTATAATGTTAGAATCAAAACGCTAGCTTCACGAAGGCTATTATTTATGGCTAATATTTTTGGTATATCATTTTTTGCCTGTAATGAGTGTAGTGATACCATGGCTTTCTCCATTGCATTGGCTCTTTGTACTGTAAAATGTGATGGGGAAAAGTTTGTATGGATTCTCGGGTAGATATTAAAGACGAGGAGCGTAGAGATAAATCCACTTGAGCTAAAAGTGTTGTTAACTACGTTAACCTTTATGTAAAAGATAAATTTCTTGAAACTATTACCCTTTTTGGTTTTTAAAAAATTTGTGTACGCTTTTGTAGGCGATTGTGAATATCGTTTACATTTTCTAATACCTTATGAAGCTTTTATTATAATTTATTTCTATTTGTAACTAGTTATCTCAGTCTCAATACGTTATTCGGTAAAGTCGAAGGCCATTTTTACATCGCATATAATCCAGTTTAGACGCTCGAAGTAAACTTTTAATTGGCAGTTTACAAAATTATCCTAATAGTTTATAATACAATAGTTTTGTAAAGATTTAGCGGCTTAGAAAGATATTTTTGTATCGACGACATAAAGAACCGGTTAACTGTTTAGATACATAATATTAATCATTACTTTGTTCGTTTAAAGATAGAATTCGAACTGTCGTGGGGTTTTGAAGTGAATCTCGTACTTATTATAGATTTTTCGACAGCCTTAAGTTCATATTTTCCTATATTTGTATATAATACGGTGTAAAACAAACGTAAAAGGCGTTTTATAACTGGGTATCCGAATCGTCGGTATAAAACCGGAAATTTTGAATAAGTTAAGTAAGAAATCAATTTCATACAAACTTTTAAAAAAATTATAAGTGGTCGAACTTAAGCTAGAACAGTACGGATACGATATTTAAAGCGCGGATAAGTTAGTAAGTTATACTACAGACCTTATTCCGCGTTTGTTTGTATTAGCCAATAAAAGAAGAAACGGTGTTTGAAAATATATTATATAAAACTCCATCGGTTCAAAACGTGTATTCATTACCACCGTTCTAAAGGACATCGCTTTGTCTTTACTCAATTGAAACTTTCAGTATTTTTGTATTAGGTTTAGCTGAAGCATCGAAAATTTCGTCGTAAATACATTAAAATATTGTTTTCCAGTCGTTCATATTTCGACTATATTAGTATTAGATACAATAACCTAAAACCTGTTTTTTTTTTTGTTATAAAATGATAATTGCAACGTTATATAGGTATTAAGCATTTCGTTTACGTAGTCAAAAATTGTAATTTGAATGAAACAGATATTCCATAGGCTGTCGAAGATACGTTAGGCGTTTCTATCGTTGTAGGTTAATAAGTAGGCATTTTTTCTATAAGGTCGGTTTTTCTGGATATATTTTCTAAAGATACCCGTCGAGTACATTATCTATACATTTGAATTGGCTACGTATATTATAAAATTAGCTTTTTCCTGATCTTTATAATTAGATTTAGCCTATAATTGTCGTTGTATCCGAATTTACTCGCAAGCTAAGTGGTTTGTAAACCAGTAGCCAATATTGCTGTATACAATGTACCGTTTTTGGAAACCTGTAAGGCTTTGTATGTTTTTCCGCAAGTATTATTATATTTTCGGTAGGTTTCACTTATTCTTGGTCAATCGTGTCTTTCTTTTGTTATCAGAGTTTCCTCCTTAATACCTGTACTTTAAACGTTCGTTTTGTCTCTGATAACCTTGAATTTACGATTTATAATATAGTGAATTGTCTCGGCAAGGTTTACTTAAGTAAGTTAAGCTCAGAATTTAGTTTTATAAGCTATAAATACTAATCCTAGACTTGCCTGTCGGCGTATAAAGGTTTCGAACGATATTTTAAGGCTTATATAAAAGGCTTTTAAATCTCTTTTCGAATTAAAAAAGGTAAGATCAAAATCCGGGTTTTCACGATAAGCCTTTATTATTGCTTAAATAAATAGTTTATCGACTTTATATTTCGGTCCGCGGGTCATTGAATACTTTCAAAACTTTTCTAATAAAGTTGTAAGGATGTTTTATAGGTTTTTGTCGAAATTTTTCTATTGGATTTTTTAAAATTTCCACGTTATATTAGTTTAGTTTTTATCGTATAAATCGTTGTCAATTCCAATATTAAAGTAGGATATAAAGCGGTTATAGTATTTTTTAAATTCATTTACTTATGTAAAGTGGTATATATACTACTTTTTAACTTACGAGAAAAGTATATCAAGTAAAATAACATAGAATTATAATAGCTTAATATCTATATTTTTTTTCTTATTAAGTACAGTGTATATCTTATTATTCACTACTTCGTAGAGCTCGCCGTTATAATTGTTATCTCTATTCTATAGCCTAGTAAAGTTAGTTAACTTTGTATGGTCTTTCCTATCTTTAGGAAAGCGATATGGTGGGAGATTGCGGTAGGGGTCATGGTTAATGGGTATTAGTCCGTACGGCACGTACTGGCGTTTTATGCCACCGATTATTTCCTAGATCGGGTTGTTTCCTATATTTCGGCTGATTGTCGTTTCCTAGAACGGGTTGTTCTTCACGTTTTGGCCGATGCTGTTATGGCCGATCGAGTTATTTCCAAAGTTTGCTATGTGTTTTTATTTTTACATCGGTTTGAAGTTGCGTTTCAGGGAATTTTCATATTTGACTCTCGTTATAAACGATCGTTACGGTATCTCCTCCTTTCCCGTCAATTCCTCCAGTTTTATTCCCGTTTCTCAGTGAGTGTTTAATCTTACTAAACGCCGTTTCTCAACTTTTGGTGGTTTTTCCTAACCCCGGCCTATAACCTTAAGTAGGCTTGTCTGAAATTTCTTGAAGTAACTTTCCTTTGTAAAGGAAAGTTATCTTATTTACTCGTCCGTTTTTTTTTGTATTTGTATAAGTTGGGCCGTTACAGATAAGGCTTTTCCGATATGGCTGTTGTTTTTACCGGGTGTATTAGTACCTCTTCTCCGTAATTATCTTTGCAGGATTCTTGTAATTATAACATTTACTATTCTCCATATGCATAAAGTCTAGTCCGTAAAGTCATCTGTAAAAACTTTTAATAAGTCGCGTCCTTTAATTTGGCTACTTCAGTAGTTGAAAATCATGTTCGTAACATAAGTGTTTGCCGTATAAGGATCCAAATCCTCCACTAGTACCTCAATTTTATTGTCCTATAGAATGAGGTCTAAATATCTTAGAATACTGTTACCAAACGATGTGTATTTAATGAGGTACCCCATGTATTTGTTGGTCTTTGCCAGGTCCATTAGTGGTAAATCTATTATGTGTTAGTAGAGGGTAGCTTGTATGTAGGTATCGCTTACTAATACAAAAAAAATTCAAGCGATACGTAAATGAGGCGAACCACAAATAAGTTAAATTTTTTAAATTTTTTCATGTTAACATGAATAACTTTACAATAACTAAATGGCTAGGAAAACTTGAGACGTTGTAGTTACTAAATTTAGAATGTATAAGGCGAATGGAAATAAGTGGGTGGAGCAAAAGGAATGTTATTGTATGCTCCGGTGTTTGGTGGTCGGTTCGTATTATAGTGCCGTAGCAGAACTTAATAAAGGGATCGGTTGATTGTTTGGTATGTAACCGATATTATTTAGGCGGTCAGTTTATTAGTTTATATGTAACAGATCTTGGTAAAGTGATTGGTTTAGAGTTTCGAAAATAGGATAGGTCCTAGCAAACGGTTCTGAAACTTGGTGTTTTTTAGCTTGAGTAGTTTGATTCGTGATAGGAAGCCCTTTAAAAAGGGTCCGGGTATGTTTAGAGCGTCAATGTAGGTTGGCGGTTGACGGTATGAGGCTATTCTTTTCAAAGTCACTCTGGATCTTATAGTTTTGTAACGCTTCGGGTTTCTCGATGCTCTCGCGTAATTCTATACTCCCGTATGGTTTTTATAAGTTTTAGTGTTAAAACACAGGCAGTTGGGACCGCTACAATATTCCGCTATAGGTATTGAACTTTTGTTTGTTTTTTCTTTCCTTAGCTATCTGTAATCGACCTAATCGGATACGAATTAGTATTGCTAAAGTCTCAAACCTATAAGGTTCACGTAAAATATGGTCTTTGAAGATTAATCAGAGTAATTGGTATTGTATTATGGTATAAGAGATAATGATTTAAGAAAAAATATCAAAAGGTGTACGAAACAGGTAAGGGCTTATAAACTCTCTATCCAAAGCGTATTACTTTGGAATACTGCTTCTAAACCGATCCACGCATTTCCGTTCGTCTACAATAACTATTCCAAACCGATCTATGAATAACGCACTTTATGTCTTGCAAGAGTGCAGCCTACAGCGTAACACGTTACCTTGCATTCTGCAGGAGTGTACCCTGCAATAGAGTGCCCTGCTATTTGACCTATGTATACTATCTATGAGGGTATATAGTAATATACACACAAACTAAAATATTTCAAGTAGTTGAGGCGCCCTTAGTAATCAGGATTCTAATTACTATCGGCTATCTTATACGGTATACATGGGCATCTCTAATGTTTCACTAACATTCGTATTAACGAGGATCAAGTATAAAAGGTATATCGTACAGAATATGGGGTAAACGATAATTGAAATTTTCGTTTTTACAATCGTATTTAGATTGTAATTTACGTTTAGTTTACTGTGTAGGTAATTCTAGGTACGTATGATTTTGATATTATTGGCTAACTAGATCGCGATATTATTATTGTTGTGACTTAAAAAACATAATTTTAACCTGGTTAACGCCGCGTTACCCAGAGGTTTTGTCGTGATTACGATATGTGCGTCCGGATAACATAGTAGCTACATCGTGAAGAGGACTTTGTAAACCTTTGGCGATTTTAATGGGCTTTGTAACTAATTTATCCATTGCTTTTATCATTTATTTTAAACGGGAAACGTTTAGCGATTTTCTTGACTTTGTAGTTATTATGGATGATTTAAGTAAAGCGGTCAATTCGAAAGTTATAGCGATTATGGATCCCCAAGTTTGTGTCATTCGGTTTATAAATTGCTATTCGCTATTTTATGTTTTTCTTTTGTATGATCGTCAATTATTGCGGTTTGAATCGCACTCGAGGATATCAAAAACTCTTTTATTGTTGAATCGAGATGTATTCGCAAGTGAATACTATTTTCCTCTAGATAAATACCATTACTAAACAGCTTAACCCAAAACTCCCGATCTACCTCTATTTTTCGTCGTTTATATTTGATTCAGTGAAAGCCGTTTTCGTACCAGATATTTGTGAAGGATGAATAGTCTACATATTGTTAGTTGTTATTGCTAATGATTGGTCTTTAAAAGATGTAACGTTGTCAACTCGAGATATGGTCGAAGTTATAGTAGTATTATGTGGTCATGTAGTGGACGTGTTGTTCGAGATTTGGCAGATAACTAGCTCGTCTTTACGCTAATTTGTACCGCAAATTATTTGACCACCATTCTAGTGTAACGTGTATATATACAGAACTAAACTTTACAGTAGACCCTTAAAACAATACACTTAACTTGGAGTCAGTATAGTCAATTTTACCTTTAGTAAATTACACTGACTACACTGCAATTACTACTGCTACAATACTATTGGGTTTTTATTTTGCGTGCAAACTTTGGTGTGGTCGATCATTTTTTTTTCGTTGCCGACGAATCGCGCTTTCGTTATCGAGTCTAAATTCTGTTCATTTCGCAGTCAAATTAACCCAGATTGTCACCTTTTACCCTACGGTTCCCAGTTTTGAATTTATCAACTCCCAAAAACAAGTCTTTCATTATCAATTTATACAAACCTCTAAATTTACCATGCTATTGATTGAGTCGCCGGTTACATTCCTCTGAAAGTCTTTCAATTTAACTTGGTAAATTTGCGCTCCTATTTGTTTAAAGGCATTTAACGCTATTCCAAGTGGGCTCTAAATATAGCCTTCAATACATATAGTTAACTGATTGTCATTTTCAAAGTTTTCGAAAACCATATTTGGCATTCATTTTGTTATGATATTAGTAAAAATGTTGTAATTATTAATTCATCTGCACTTTTTGATTTCTTTACCCTCGTAAGTTCCTCGAAAGATTATGGCGTCGATCATTAGGAATTTTTCATTTTTAATTCCGAGTTTCGAATTGGTAAAAATTAGTACCTAGATATAGGAAATTTCAATCATTCGGTAAATATATTTAAGGTATTTCTACAATATAATAACTACATCGACACCGGCCATTATACCAAGCCTTTAAAATTCAAACATTTCGAATGATTATTTTTGACTTAATAAAGGTTAAATCAATTACGTTTCCGGTGATTCAAACTTTTTTTTGTAATTTACTTTTTGTAACTAACGTTATTTTAAATCTGATCTATAAATATTATTCGGTATCATTTAGAAATTAGTCCGTGAAAATTGAAATATTACTTTTGATAGATAAATTGGGACCATATTTATTCTCCGCTCTATATTTCTTTTTTTACAATTCAACCTCATATAGAATTGGTTAAAGCCTTTTTTTTGTGAGGTTTTACGCTTATACTTTGATCGATAAATCGTAAAATTCTTCCGCTTAGTATAAAATTGCGATCTAGTTACCATGTGCGCGTTACTTTATATATTTTTAAGTTTTCGTTATATGAGTTTTTTTTGCCTTTTAGTCAAAGTGATCGCTTTAGTCTTTTTAATCAGAGTTGAGGTAGATATCATTGTTGTCAATACTATGTATACGAATTAACGATCCGTTAATGTTGAAATATTTTTATTTTCATATAATTACGACCGGTCTATAGTTTCAAAAGTTTAAATACTTAATCTATTATTATTATGATACTACAAAGTTAGCAATTTCAACGAAGAGGATATCATTAGTTTCTATACCTGTCAAGCCGAAATTTTTGTACTAAGTAATCAGGAAACACTGGTCGTAGGATACACATTTTATGCCAATACTCGATTTAAAGTTTGATTAGTATATTAGACACCAATAGACGCATGTTTTGCCTAGTCCGTATAAGAGCTTAATACGTATTGTGATCCTCGATAGAGGCTGTCTGTTACAGAGGAACTTGAGTTATTTCAATATAATGATCCATTATAAATTAGTTACTAGTTACCTATACGTTTGTATATTATCATGGTTTTTGAATGGGAACTTAACATTGGTTGGAATTTGTAAAGATGTTTCCAAAGGTACTTCCAACTTTTGGCTTGTCTTTCAAAATATTGGTGATTGCGTAAGGATTGAATCTTTCCCCTTATTAACATATTTATAATCAATTAAACGTGAATTCTCGCACGATAGCTCTGTGGATTTACCATTATCCTTGTGGATTATCCTAAATTTCAAAATCGTAATATTCATGTTTCAAAGGTTAAAGTCACATTTAAGTTCAAGTTGTGTGACTTTTCAAAGTAAAACGTCAATTAATTTGAATCCAATAGCTATTTTAAAAGTCTTGTCGAAGATTTTAATCATTGATTATAATTGGAGCTTAATAGTCAAGTTTTCCTTGTTTTTTTTCTCTTATAAATCAATTAATATTATAGATCTGACCCGGTGTCTTTTTATCATCTTCAACGCTTTTTTCGTTTGGTAGTCGGCCTCTATGTAAACGTTTTGTTGGCTTGTTGATTACGGTATGGGGAAGATTATATTGATTTATTAGTTTAGGTTAAAGATCATTATAATTATCGTCATGGCTATCGTAAATCCTCCTAATATGTAGTTTGACTAAAGTTTTACGAAGTGAGGTAAGAATATTAGCAGTTTCAACAACTATTATTCGGTAGGCGATACTTAATATTTTGAATGGGGTATCCCATTTACACGGCTTTCTCCTCACGAGAACTTCAATTTATCATGGAGAAGAAAATACGAAAATCATTGTATAGCTGTTTTAGAAGTTGAGGGTACTATTAACTTAATTTTGTGACGATTATTAACGTAATTAATTAAAAGCTTTTCCATATGTCACATCCCTTTTCTAGGTATCTATTAATAGTGTATATTCACTTGTCAATTGAGGATAGACTCCATGAACTAGTAATTCTAGCACCAATCCGCTAAAGCCTACAGTATCATTTTATCCCTTTATTTCTATCTCAAAATGCGCCTTTTAATCTATGAAAACTTCAATCATCAACATAAGGATATGGTACAATTTACGAAATAATACCTACGCCGTCTTAATACTTCTCAATCTTAAGTAAGTTTTAACAGGCAATCATTTGAAATGAATCTTGAGTATATTAGTATTTGTTTGAAATTTTACCGCCACGAATTTAATGCCAGTATCGAAAACGAAAACGTCTGGTGTACTTAATTACGTGTCGATTCATAATGATTTTAATGTTTCCGATGTATTTTTTGCTAGTGAAACCTTGACGACTTCAACATCGTAAAAAGAGGATGCGAAATTGAAAAAAAATTGAAAATAAAGCTGTTCTTTAAGTGAAATGAATTAATTAATATATAATAATCTAAATCATTTTCGTCATCAAATATAAAATTTAATTGAGAGGAGGTTTTTGGTTTATATTTGGCAATACTTTTAACATTATTTCATAACTCTCGATGTATTTTATTCTATATTTTAATGCTGCAGGGATTTAATGACTTGATATCCCTAGTCGATAACTACGTAACTAAAATACGGATATTTATAAATAATCTACAACTCCGTCATATTAAAGATCGTTACCTTGGAACCTTGAAAAAAATTTGCAGATTCCTTCAATTGGATAAAAGAGGAAACCGTCAGCCGTTTTTAACTAGTTCGTCAGTGCTAACGTCGATATTAACGCCGAGAATCTTCATATTTTTTAAGTAAAGCAGAAATGGGGTAAGGAACTAAATGACGTAAAACTTAATCGACTTAATAACAATTTAAACAGTTGCCTATCCAAATAATGATAGGATTTAACTGAAGCTGACGCTAGCTTTAACTTCTCTAGTATTTATACGATCAATTGCCGTAGTATGAATTCTTTCTTTTCGTCATACCGGGTACAATGAAGAGTCTTTTATTAAGTAATTTACTGATATTTTCCTCGTTATAACAGCTTGAGACTTGTAGTTTTCATAAATATTAAGGATGGTAAACATGTATAAGAGGTTATATATTTAGTTTTCTGGGTAATTGTTAGGGTCTTCACCTCTTAGACGATACAGAAAAGCTTAGTCATCAGCTTACTAGGCCGCGCCAAAAGCAATATCTGTATACTATGTAATTTTATTAGGTATATAATTATCGGCAATAACTTATTTTGAACTTCGAAGTCCATGATATAATTCAAATAATATTACATGGAAGCGATAAGGTATTATATGTAATATATTACTTATTATTTAACACATTCGACTGGAGGATTATAAATGAACTCATAACTGAACTTATTATGAATTCAACCCCTTTACCACTATGACGACGTTAATTTTTACGGTTACTATATCCGTCTCAATCTTTTCCTCGTTGACACTACCAAAAGAAGTATGATATTTCATCCTTAAACCTTAAACTAAAATTTTAATGATTAAGATTCTCTTACTTAATATTAATTGAATATGTTATTGGACAATATTCTTCACTCCAAATACGGAAGTTATTTACTTAGGGATATATACTGGCCGAATTTGGAATACGTGTTATTACTGTAGTAAAAAAAATCCTTAAATGTTTTAAAATGCCTTTACAAAGGGCATCCATGCGTTATAAATCGTTTATGCTCGTAACAACTACCTGTACCTAGTTGCGACATATGTTTTCGAAAGAGTAGGATATATTTATTATTTATCACTTGTATTCCATCTCATTAAGAGTTTATTTGAAAACATATATCGAAGTTTACTCTTATTTTTCTGTTAAGTATTATCGTTTTCTACCGTGATAAAGCCATATTATTATTATATTAAGTCAAGTGGATGTAGTATTCGAAGTTACTGTTTATATTATCGTAAGTCTTCCCGAAAGATTTCGTTTCTGTTAGAAAAGTCAGGTAATGATCCCGGGTGTGCCCTGTAACGACTTTTGGAAACAACCAGTAAACACAAGATAAAGGAAACTTCTATTCATTTGAAAATATTTAAAAAGTTCATCATCTTTATATCAAGTAGGCTATAGTGTTTTCCATCATATATTTTGTATCAGTTTAAATTTTTGGAGTATTCCTTGTAGACGTTGTAATTACTGTTAACTATTTTGATTAGTATAGGAGAATGGTTACTAAAGTCGTCCCAGTCGTTGATGATGTTTCATGCTGTTAACTAAAGCCTTAAAACCTCAATGTAGCTATAGTATGAGTAATTTACAGTTGTATAGTCCAAGTAGTAAAGTCCTGTAGTAAGATCTGCAGTGAGCTCGTATGTATAGACCTACCTACTGTGAGAAGCTTCGCTTTGAAGAACTGTACAACTCCGTGAATTTTTGAAGGGTATGGGACACTTAATAACTTTGTTTACTTTACCATTGATGGTGCCAACGTCAATTTCTTTTATCGTATTAGCGATATTTGCTTCACGCTCTTTGCTACCGCTCAAGGGGTTTTCCGCGTTGTTCAGTAGAGGTGCTAGATTTCTGGGAAAATTAACAGGTTCATTATCTAGGGCGTGGAAGAAATGAATTTTCATAAAGAGGTTGAAGTCTTGATTTAATTGGGGATAATGAAGTGGTCTTTTAGAAATTGAGTAAAGTAGTTAGGGGTTTTCAAAGTCATTTAACGTTTACTGTGTATTTTTAGTATTAAGAATCTCAGTGATACTTTTGAAATTATGCGAATTCTACAAATTTTAATACCAGCTTAATTAAACTTTTGTTTGACACGTAAATTCCTCAACAAATAAGCTTTTTCTTCGATTTCATTTTGAGAACTTTTTAACAGTCCTTTCATATATTTATGATTCAACTATCGCCAAGAATACGATTTGTATAAAAGGTGTGAACGTTTAGGTTCAATTATTCGTCGATGCTTTATTCAAAGATATAATTACCAACTAAGTTTTTTAAGTGCTTATTATTAAAACTTTCGTCAACATTTACTCCCCAAAGTTCCTCATTATAATGTTTGGAAAGAACAGATCCGAGGGCTGTGATTTCCTCTTCTTTAATAGGGTGTTTCATTGTTTTCAAGTTGGCGTTTGCGGAAGTTGTTTTAATGTTATGTTGGGTATTGGATTTGATAGTTTTCCGTAGAGTCGTGTCACGTAGATTTTTTTGGATCATCTAGGCGATTGTTGTATTCTTTGCTTATAGTAGCGGTTTTAACGATTGGAGATCTCGTCTTGTGACGGAAGGGAAAAGGAATGGTGTCAAGCGAAAAACTTGGTTTTAAGGTTAAAGTTTATGTAAGAAGCAGAATTAAAGTCTTATTTTTGTATTAAAGTTTAAAGTTATAAGTCGTTAGACTTTGACGCTTTTATAGTTGTAGTATCCTCAGTAGTATTCGCTTAGCCGTTTACCAACTTGATGATCTTTGAGACTTTTAATGGTAAATATCAAAGTGTTTAAGAAGGATCCATGATTTTTTTTTCGTATTTTTTAATAACGATACTATCTTTAATTCCGGATTACCGTTATTGATTTATAAAACTCAATGGTATTCTTTAGTTAATTCTGTTATAGATTAACGCTGTAGTTGTAGAGGTTCTTTGTAAAATTATTTCTCTAGCTTTTAATTATATAAATTGTAACTGAAAGTAGCCTTTTCTTCCACCCAGCTTATCATTTCCTTTTCAAAATGATCAATTATTAGTGATAATAAGATTTTCTTTGGAAAGGCTTTTACAATTTGAATTCCACATTTCGAATACCTGTTTTTTCCCCTCTTGTTTGCCCTACATAGCACTGCTTATTTAAATTTATATTTATGACGTGGATGATTAATATTTACTTAACTAATACAGGGATTTCAAACGCTCAACTACTTTTTTGAAAAGTCAAACTAATTTGTGCTTACATTTTTTTTAGGTTTTGTTTGAAACTAGGAATCGTGAAAATTCTTGTATAGATTATCTCAACAACATTGTATTTATATTTCATTTACTTATTATATGCTTTGATTTGCGAATCATTTTTATGACTGTCTTTAAAATATATCATTTAAAGCGTATCAAAAAAACCTAACTCCCTGTAAATAAACCAGTCCAAACGTACAAAATCCACCATCATTTCATTCCTTTTGTATTAGCCCTCCTCATAAGCCAACTTCATATGTATAACATAATCTAAAATGAGCATAGCTATGGATCACGAATCTATGAACCGTTTATTCCAATATATAACACTCCGAAAAAACGTTTTGAAGCTTGTTAACCTAAAAATGTAGGATAATTCTATTGGAATCCCGGCAGATAATTTGAACACTTAAGGGGTGACTACATACTTTGTAAACGTGATGTTCTGTTACTGGGAAGAAAAAGCCTAAATTCCTGGCATTTTCAATGATTTTTAGAAAAAGAAATCTAAGTAAATACTAGAAATATGGTATACAGTACATAACTCAATTTCCAAAGTTTTACAAGTACAATGACAGAGCGTAGAAATAAATAACCCTGGTGGAATAAGAGGCTGCATTATAAAAGTCCTATTTGCTGCAGCCTAACACGAAGAATTGACAGATTAGGAAGGGAAAAAGGTATTATAAATGGGCTTTGTAAAAAGAAGATTGGTAAGCTGAACGTAAAAACAAAATTGTTAAAAGAATGCGTAAGAATATTGAACATGGAAAAAAATCACATAAGTAAAGCGTACAGAGCTTCGAAAAGCTGACCCCGCCCCTCGAGACGCAGACAGACTTCAAAAATAAACGGAAAAGTTGAAAGAACTAAGAAGGTCATCGACTACTAGGGTTAAATATGGAACCTCTCTAAAAATCACTTGTCAAAGAGGATACAAACCAGACTACTCATTGGATGTATTAGAAGCCCATTAAAGCTGCATTAGAAACGACATGAATAAGGAAAAAGGTGTTTTCACCAAAATATAAGCGATAACAAACAACTATAAAAGTTTCACATCCCAATACCTACAAACTACGACTTATACCCCAACCCTCTCCATAACGACTCACTATTAATATAAATAAACATATAAAGCTCACGAACTCTACCAAGATTATATGATAAAGCTAAAAATTATAATAGAGAACCCTATGATATTAAGTACTCATGTAAGATTAGATATTGAATCTGCTAATTACATATAATGCGACGAAGAATATTAATTCGGTAAGCGAAGGTATAATATATGTACCACCTAACGTAAGTAAACACGCTTGCAAAATACTACAACCGCATGAAAATATATTTTTATACGAGAATCAACCACGAACTTCACGACAAGATTCGGATAAGCATCATATGGAAATATTTAAGAAATAAATTCGAAAACGTTGAAAAATGCTGTTAGAGGTACTTATTGACTTATTAGCGAAGTTCCGAAATTGTTAGGCGATGCTCTAACCAAGATACAAGTATGATAAACTATTTATTGAAATATTTACAAAAACATGCCATCGAAATTCGAATCGTAACTTTACGCTGTTTAAACTGGAAAATGACCTAAAAGATTTTCATAAAAACCTGAGAACTTCATTTAAAACCCTGATACGCAGATAGTCAAGCCTCTAATTAACGTTTATATCTAGAAAATCTAAAGATGATGGCCTATAAATCACAAGATCCCACCTTGCTAAAACGATATACCACGTTTCAAATCGAAGATTTAAATTATATTCAAGGTATGAGGACAATGACAGCTCCAAATACAACTTTAGAAGTGAAAATCACTAAAAATGGAGCATGAGAAATGGAGTGTAAACGGGTACCAGTAAGGTACCTTTATAACCAAGTAATAAGCTTATCACGTATACCACTATATTTATAAAAGAGTAAACAAAGCCTTAGGAATCCTTAAAAGCGTTATATTGTATATAATAAAGTTGGCTATGAGTCGAACAACTATCTGGTAAACGAGTTGATTCGGGTTGGACGTTAATTTTAAGGCGATTACCCACTCTGAGACCAAACAGAAATCAATTTTATATCGTATATAGCCGACTACAAATCTGCAAGAAAAGTGATCGACGTTTACCCATATAAATATAATTTTGAAGACGACTTGATTGAGGACGAAACTTACGAAGCTACCCCAAATAAAGAAACGGACCATCGGGTATTTGGAAGTTTCCAAGACACTTTATTCCTATATAGTGAAAGAATTCAAAGTGAAAACAACGTGTCAAAAGCCTATATGGACTCGCAATCAACATTATTTGACAAATATAGTAGTCAGTTTGAAGTTATTATACCAGTTACCAGCGTAACAGAAATCCTAACCGCCGGAAAAAGACTATTTGACGTTGTTGCGGAAATGTTTCCCTCATTCTTACTCGATAGGACAGGAAAATACCAGAAAGTTTGGTTGAGAAAAAACAAGGCGTGGTTACTCGGCAAAATAATAATAATCATACGATTTGAATAGTTCAAAATTTATTTAATAGAGTGTGAAATATTATTTCTGCTTTTACTAGCTAATATCAATCAGTTCAAAAATAAGGTTCAAAATACGACTAACTCATTGATTCACGCTTCGAATAGCGTATCCGTGCCGTTCCGTTTCAAATTTAAACACCTGTAATTTTTCCTGAAAATACGTATTAATATGGACTTAAGTTGTAAGCTTTACAGTCTGAGTCATATGGTTTAGCCCGATGTTGTGTCGTGTTATGTCCCGCAATATATAGTGTGGTTGGAATAATTTAGAAGCGCTTTGGATTATTAGTACTCTTAACATAATGGTTAAGAGTATTGGCTAACATTAACTGAGGAATCACGTTAACCGGTTTGAGCTTGTTTAGTAAGACCATTATATATAATCCAATTTTTTTTAAAGGTTAACGGTTCAAGAATACCTTATCCATCTGAAAATAGAATCGGGGCTAAAAGTCGATGTCGCGGATAAGCCTTAGAGTTTTTTAGTTACTATAAAAGTGGATAGTGAATAAGGTATGTTGTGGACTTAGGCTGTGTGCCATAGAGTTTGATTTATGTTCCTTTATACCGCATTGTATCGTATTATGATCCGCACTATACAATGTGGTAGGTTTAAACTAAAAGAGTTATGAATTATTAGTACTTCTGGTCTAACAGTTAAAAGACCTAACTTACATTAGTTGGTGGAAACTAGATTAACCGATTGAAGCTTACTAAGTAAGAAAATTAAATGATGTTATGGCTCTACTTATAAATGTATGTCAATTAGGTATCAAATTGTGTTAATAACCGTGGTATTAAAGAGGACTTGTAGAGTTGATCAAGGTCTTTCGTATAATATTTATTTATATGGTTTGTATACGGTCCGTTACGAGCTTTTATACATAACATCTGTAGACTGCGTCCGAACCAGGCCTGTTTCTAGTATTGTATATCCAATTACATCTATAGTTAGGTAACTTATAGACTTCATAACTCGTAGCTCAAGTTTATAATAAGATTTTCCTTTTCTTGAAAAACCGTTGAAACTAAAGTATTTCGCCGGTTAAAAAATGAGTACGAATTGTATTCATATGAGGCGCAAATTGGGCGTGAGTCAGGAGCGAACCATGTAACGTTATCGTCAAGTTAAAATTACGTCGTAGGATGTACCATATAACGCGCCATATAACCTATAAATTTAAATGATTATAGGTCGCTTGCATTGTATAACTTGCCTTATAACGCGTAGTATAAAGTATAAATGTTATTAATCGCGGATCGCCTACGTATATAAAAACGGCCCCTATTATAGCTCGTAAACCCTTTTTTTACTTTTTTTTATAAATACGCCTTCCTCCACATTCTTCCGTCAAGTTATTCTACATTAATTATAACTAAAACCCATATTCTTATTTTTTGTTATGTTCTTTATTTCCTTGCAGACGTTCTTTTACTAGGCGTCTCCTATTTTTATTTAAGCCAACATTTTGATTGGTTTTAGTATAGGCTATATAACCGTCGGCCAATTCAATGGTGATCAACATTCTTTTCGTAAGTTATATCGTTCATTTGTATTATAAAGTGCTTGTTGTTGATTTTATCGCGTAGTACATTTGCTATATATGTGACCTTTATTCGTTGGATAATAGCGAGGAAAAAGCTCAAATTTTCCCCTTATTAGTAAAGGATATTTTCATATTTTTAATCGATCGCTTAGGAAGTTTCATGCAGTTTAAAGGTTAAATTTGTATTTACCGAGTGTACTGTTATGGTGACTGTAGAAAGATGTATTGTAAGGTGGATTCAAAAATTAATTTTCTAGGAAATTAAATACATATGAAACCGTTTTATATTATTCTTAGAAAACGAACGAACATATTAGTAGCTGATTTCGGTATAAGCGTTTGGCTACGGTATCTTATTTTAGCTTTTTCAAACAGCGTTTATATTTTGTCACTTTCCCGTAAGCGTGAAAGTAATTGCTAGGCTATACAACCGTTTTTTCTCTGTTGTTTTCCAGTTACTTTACTGGTGCGTTTACAGTGGCGATATAGTTAATGTTTAAGGCTTCCCGATCATTCCGGTAATGTAAATCACTAATTTTTAGGCTATAAGTTTCTACCCTATATTCTCTTTTGTTTCGTCGTTACCTGAAATACCTCTATTCGATTTTTTTTGCTTTTCGTAATCGTCCGCCGTTCGCTAAAAATTCTTTATTTCTTCATGACATCGTCCTGGTTTTCGTTGGGCTTTTAAATAGCTTTATTCAGGTTAAACCAAATAATATTGTTATTTAAAAGGTTTCCTTCAGAACTAATGTTGGTTACGGTTTGTAAAATATAACGAGTAATATTCAAAGAATAACCATAGAATGCATTTAATTTTTATCGTCCTATTTATTAACTTGGTTATGGTCCGACCTTCAATGGTAAGTCAAGTAGGTGCCAAATAAAGTTAATAATTGAATTACAGCGGAAGACTTGAAGAAGCTACGATAGTCCTTCGTACAGGACTTATGTGTATGGCTTGTGTACTGATCGTTACGTGCCCTTGAAAGTAATACCTGCGGACCGCGCTCGGATCGCACCCACGCCGTGGCCGGGCAGGGTATTGTATATTCCATTATATATACAGTCTCCTAACCTGTCGACTGAATGGTTAATAACCTAATTTTATACCGTGACCTCCCTTTTATTGAAAAGTCGTTTAAATTACGGTATTCTAACGGCTAAATATTCAATACGAAACGTAACCGCTTAGTGCGAGAGCCGGGCGCGAACCGTGCGTAGACCGCATAACATGTTTTTTTTAACGCGTTTTATAACAGTTAAACCGTATTAATTCCGGGCTTTTTATTCTATATAATGCTTCTTCAAATATGTCGGATAATAGATAAGTCTTGTTAATTCCAGATTACCTATATTGTATAACGCGTCTCATTACACGTTATATAATATATATCTCTTATCGATTACGATCCGCCTACGTTTAATTTTTTTTTTTACCGTAACTTATAAAACTTTATTTCTTTTCTTTTCTAATTTGTTAATACATTCCTTTTTACCTATCCTTATATACTTTGTATTTTTATCATATTAACTATAGTCTTCTTGTTCAATCCTTATCATAAATTTCATTTTTATATTATCATTTCCCCATTCATAGTTTTTCCATATAATGATGGCCTATGATTATAAGAGTACGTTTATAAGTTATATTATTACCGGTACATCTAATAACCATAATTCACTACTCTAGAAGGTATAACACCTTTTTATACCTTAATGATTTTGCCGTTAATTATATTATATAACCCTATGCGTTATTAATTACCTTTTCGTACTCAGCGATAATAAGGAAAAAGGTAACTACCTCCAATCATAGGCTAAGAATATTTTTACAATTTTTTATTCATCATTTATTGAATTTCAAAGCTCCTTTAACTTATATTTGTGTTCATTGTATTGAAATTTATGGGTATGATCGTAAAAATACAATAACCTGAGTTGATAAATGAATTTTACCAGAAATCCAACCGTATATTAACTCATTCTTACAGTATATTGAGGATATAAACTAATTTATAACTTCGTTCAACTTACGCTCCTCAATATAAGAACTTGTCTCAATCTTTTAAAAATGAGACTTTATCCTATTTTCTCCCCGCGCACGTCAATGTAACGTGTCCTATTATCAATTCATTTTCGCTTTTATTTTTTTCCGAATTGATAACCGATTTTATCTAGCCTCGTAATATCGTACGCGTTCAGTGCCGTTTAATTATTCAGGTATTATAAGTTATCATAACTCATATATATGCTTTCGGATATTTTTTTTTTTTTGCGAGCTTGATATTTTCAAATTGTCTCTATTCCATTCGAACGTTCTTTCCATTTATAGCGACGGGAGGCATTCAGCCAATTGTATATTAATCCGAACCGGTTTTACCCCGGTCTATTCAGGTACTCATCATAGAGCTTGTTGAAATTTTCACTGATGTAATTAAAATAATATGGTTACGGAAATTATGATTTTATAACTCATATTTTTATAAAATATGACGAATATTATTGAGGATTCAAAAGTGAAAGCCCTCTATTTATCCGCGTTTTATCCATCAATCTGATATAAGAACGGGCTAACCAATCTAATCTAAAGCGGATTAACGACTGTACCCGTATTAATCGTATTGTTCGAGTGTAAACTCATATGTTATAGTCTTTTATATTTCTCTTCAAAGGACGCCCCCCCCCCCCCCCCCTTTTCGCGTTTTTCACCTTCGTCGGCTTTTTCAAATGATCTTCCCGTCTAACTTTATCCGCCTTTATTGGATTCGTCTGATTCACCCCCCCTCTCCCTTGCTTCACCCCGCGTTAACCAGCGTTGTCAACGTTGTTGAACATACGCCCGCCTTGAGTTAGTCGCCTCTACATACTATTGAAACGTCCGAGTAAAATTTAAATGGAATTTTCAAAATTATAGGCGTTAGCGTTCATAGAAAATGAATAATGATATTAAAATTTTAAAGGTAAAATATAAATAGATTTCAGTAAAAATCGTTTGATAATTGGATTTTCGCCCTGAAAGCCCGGGTAATATATACTCGACCTTATACATCATATTATTGTGTTATAATATTAATGGGAGCTTACGAATTTATATAAATATTATAACATTCTCGACATAAAAACTAATTATTCGACGTCGACGTCGAACCGTTGTATTATTATGAAACCGTACGTCAGCTAATTTCACCCTAAATTTATTCAGCGCTGCAAGTTGTGAATAGATTTTCAATGAATTTTCCTCCCCTTTTATTTAATCTTTGTACTTAGCTAATATAAAAAGAATACCGTCTAGCCTCGTTTTCGTAACAAAAATGGCATAAACTTTAAACTCCTAGGATATACATTTTCACATATCGCTTATAATAATAATTAATCAAGAGTGTAATTCGCGTAATGACTACGAGAAAAATCGGTCTATAAATGTCTACGTATTTAGTAAACGAAAAATATAAGTTATTTTCAAAAACCATTCAAAGAACTATTTAATAGGCTCGACACGCCGACTATCTAGTATTACTTATATACCAAGTCCAGATTTTCCTTAAAACTATTATTTTGAACATTATATAAGTTAAGCTATATTCAATTACTGATTTCATGTCGTTTCACTGAATATAGTCAACAGGTTATCTTTATTTTTATTTATTGCTCAATATACATTATAACTATTATGGCTGGTTTTGTACCTTTACACAAATATATTAAAAACCTAAAAATTCGTTTCATAGAATGAACGGACGACTTTATATCCCTGTTTACATTGAGAATAATTTTTTCTTGATATTTATTAACCAGCCCATTTTCGCTTAAATATGTAACCATCGTGTTGTGGTTATTGAATGAAAATCTAAAAATTGGAAGATTAAATACCGAATAAAATTAATAAACGCGACTAAAATTTACAAACATTGTGAAACCTTTCAATTTACCTGTTTGATATCGTTATTCGTTCTTCAGTGGTACGTCGTCACTCAAAATAATTTGACTTTTACTTATAAATATAGGGTTATTCAACGTATTTTCTGCAAATTCAATCTTCGATGGTCATCAATAACCGAGGGAAATTCATATAATCATCATTATATAATTCGAAAGCTTTTTATAAACATTTAAAATATTATAAATTACATTGCTTTTGATTGTGTAAAAATAGATATTCGTTGTATAGAAAACAAGAAACATGGTAATTAATTAACTGCAAACGAAAATTACATAATGAAGTCGATGAAAATAGTAGACTATTGATGATTTAAAGTAAAATGGTTGAAAAGGAGACTTTATTGTAGTATACGACCAGATTTCATGTCGTTATATTCTGTATATATTCAATATAATCCTTGAATACCTACATATATCAATTTTCAATAGCTATCCCATTCGATAATTCGAAATTACAAGTTTTAATCCATATAAATAACAATAAACGAGTCGTAAGTTTATTATAAGAATTTCTTTGTTAATAATTCCAAATTATATATTTATAAACGGTTATTCTGATACATTGTACCATTTGAGTCTATGTTATAATCTGTCATTTATATTTATTATCTTGTTTTTAATTGAAAACCATTAACGTTTTCGGTGAATGTCAATAATCGAACAGAGATAAATAAATTGTTCGTTATACCTTCATTGTATCATTTAGTCAAAACGCCCGGCACAAAAATGAATTAATCGCCCAGTGTAAACAGAGCTGGTGGTATTTTAGCGGGCCAGACGCGAGGCGATATTAAAACCATGAATGCTCCAGTATCCCCCGGCATTTTTGAAGTCAACGATATGGACGTAAGCCGTGCCCGGAGAGATATTATTACCGCTGACGCTTCAAGGTCCACTGGCTCCCCTTTTAGGCGTATATTTTTGCGACTTTATAATCAGGCTTCACATTCAACGAACTTATTCGTAAACTTCATTTTAACGTACATTATTATCATATATCAGTTTATCGCTGTTATAACCGATATAGCTATAGAAGTAGGTTTAAAATCCTCCTGTACATCTCCTTAATTTCGAGCTTCTTGAGTAATTTGGGGGCTAATGCATTGGTACGATGGTTTTGAGTAACATGACAGTAACGTAAGTAATATTATAAGAGATAAGAAGATTAAACTTATTAAATTTAACGCTCCGAAATACGAAAAAGTAAAAAACACAGTCTAATCTTTTATAATCTGTTAAAATAGTAAGCTGGCAACGGATATTATATAATTGTGATAACCATGTGTTTAATTAGGATATCATTACGAATAGCATTATATCGTAAATAGTATAGTATCATGTTGCGTACGATAATCGTATGAAATAATATATTATCGGATTTAGGATATCATCTCTATTCCTTTACAATAATTACCCTTTTTAAACTTTTCGTAAGTAATAGGTTCATAACAGTATTAACAGGGTTACATTTTTATATATTAAAATCGGGATATAACCAACATACTCTTTAATGTTTTAAATGTGTGCTTCTTTCGATTCGTCTTATCCGACCGAGTTTCTCATTTCTTAAATTGAATTAGGTAATAAGCTAAATTAGTGAAATTATTAATAAATGTTTCTTTAATAGTCAATAAAATTCAAGAAAATTGTAAACTTTTGAATAGTATATAGGGACATTCAATCGCCAATCGCCTTAACGTTTTCGGAGTCGGACCGGATATCTATATCGGCTATTACGATAAAACCATGTTATTTTACCTTATTAACTATAAAATCACAATTTTATATTTCTATTCAACTCGTTATTGCGAAGTTTGTTTTTAAACACGTAAACTTTTGTCGTATAATAATACGTGGTACCGCAAAAATAAAACTTACCGATTGTTTACGTAACCCGTAATTAAAGTAGCAAAAATATTCGTTATTATAAATTTAATATATCGTTCAACCTTTGTTAACTTTTCCTCCAATTTCAAATAAGTAATTAGTTTTTCGGATAAACAGAAACGATTACTGAAAACAGTTTATTCCATTTATTCGCGGGTAACTCGAATATAGTAGAAGGTTATTCATAAATCAAGCTTTAAAATTTACGTCTATTTAGATAAATTATAGCACGGGTCTTAAACGAAAGGTAACATAAAAATATTTCATTCTTAAAATTTAGTTTATCTCCTGTAATCGAAATAAAACCGTTATCTTTTTTTTTGGTCAACAAGTTTACAATACCGGCGTCGTATCCAAAAAAAAGCTTATATAAGCTTCACATTTATTTATTAATTCAATAACCCAACGCCAAAATTAGAAATATTGATCCTATAATATCGCATATAACGGCCCATATAAATTATTGGGTAAAGATACATTGTCATAAGGTTCAATATAAATATAATGATCGAAATTTTCCCGGTTTGTGTGTAAGGTTATTACTTTTTCCTTCTTAAATAAATTGCACCACTTAGTTAAATATAAAAGAATGTAACTAATACAGCTTTTTTTACGATCTTCAGCAACATCAATTAAGAAATTAGCGTTATATAGTAAAATCTTTTAATAAAATCTCGTTACAAATATTTCACGGTAAGTCATACCATCTATTAAAAACGGGTTGTCCAATCAATCAAAACCGATAATATAACAGCCCGAATATCACCTAACTAGAGGTATATTATCTTTCTTTTGAAAATTAATTCTTCTTAACTAGTTAATATTATACATTGTTCGTCAACATTGTATATGACATATTAATATCGTTTTTATAAAGTTCCAAAACTTTTTTCAAGTATTATTTCGTAATATATATTTATAAAAATATTGTATACGTGTTTTTGTCAATATTTACGCGGAATTTACTCATATATGTAATATATGTATTCCGCCATTACCCTTATAATATTCTGTAATTTCTAGGATATAATAATTTAATTTGTTTTACATTCACCTGGAATGCAAAGGCCTTATTTTCAAAATAATGACAATTACAATACAAATCTACTTCAGCATCTGAAAATTTAATCTTATTATAAAGTACAGGGATTAGGAAAAAATATTTGTCAATATAAATTTTAAACAAGACAAGCTCCGTATAACTAGATCTTAACACTATATTATCAAGGCTATATAATTCCAAAGGAAACAGTATTTAAAACTAAAACTTTTACCATCACCACCAATAAGGAATTTATATATAATTTTTCAACTTAAATCGCATTCACCTATTTAGGAGGAAAAATCGGGCGAAATTCATAATATGGTTATTCATTGTTCGACGAGTTATTACGTAAATAACACTGTTTAACATGTTCAAACTGGTATTCCCTTGCTATTATTTACGTTATCTAGCGTCTTAAATTCTTGGCTCGTACTAATAGGATCAATTATAATGATGAACGTGATTATTGTCACCCTTTGTAACAAATATATAAATGGTTTAAACCCCCTTTATAACTGCATCTTTGTTCGGACGTGGTATTTATTCAACCCTCCAAGATTATCGACTATGACGTAGTTTTAAAAACTTTTACTCGTCTGCGAATTAACATTATTTTGCTGAAACCGAGATATAATCGATACAGCTAACGCCTATTATAATATTTTTATCTTGAATATACAGCGATATATGGAATCGTATATCATTTTACGTAGTGGATAAAAGCCAATTTTAACCGCCCATTTAGATAAATAATATTTCGAACATAATAACGAATGTTATCTATAGGTTTTTGTAGCTTATAATTTTTTTTTTCATGAAACCACAGCGTTATAAGCGCGGTAAAAGTTGATTTAAAAAACGTTTGTATTGTAAAAAAACTTGTATCGTATATTCCTTTTTCGCCGCTCTCGTAATATACCCTTAGAACCTGGCTTATAGTCGGTATATAATGACGTTATACGTAAAAAATCGTATGCCGACATTCTGCAATTTACATTTTATCCGCTTTTAGTCTAAATTCGATCGCTTAACGTGTTGTCATTTTTTTAAAAAAGAATTGTGTTGAATTACGATTGATCGTATCGTTGGCAACAACTTTTTCGCGTTGAAAACCGAAACCAAATAAATGTTAAGTCTGTTTTACATTGTAAATTTTAATAAAGACTTTCACACAATCAAATACGAATTTGACTACGAGAATTGATTCGATGAGTTATTACATTTACTTTCAAGATGTGATATAATTCATAATATTTCATAAACGAAATACATTGGCTTAAGTCAGGCACTAAACGATACAAGGTATATTTTCAAATGTAGAAAAGTACGTATTTCACGAAAGCCTTTTTCCCCTAATCATCGTAAAGTATATAATAACAATATTGATGTTTATTATCGATACGTTGATTATCAATGATATTTTTGAAGAGAATAAAGTAGAACTTTAACTATACATTATAATCCGAGTAATAATAGTAAACTTACTAGGTGACAAATAAAGCTAATAATGAAGCGATAATAAAAAACTTAAATAGGCTATAGTGTTCCTTCGTATAGAACTTATATACATGGCTTGTTTATAACCAGTTACGCGTCCTTAAATGTAATTCCTGTCGACCGCTTCCGGATCGCGCCTGGGCCATAACCAGGCCGGGTACTGCGTATCTCGTTATGTACACAGTCACGTATCCTATAAACTCAATGACTAATAGCTTGAGTCCATAACAATTCTTATTTAGAAACGGATGAACCAAGTAGATCGAGATAGTATTTATGACCGTGTTTTTTTCGAACGTATTGATTAAGCGTAAACCGATATATTACGATTTATTATCTATTCTTGGGAAAATCATTTGACTCGTCTCAACCTGCGTTATTCGCTTTTTTCGGCGTGTCCCAACGTTCGCCCCGTTTCAAGTTCTCCATATTTATTGGTTTTTGTTAATGATTTCCATGTTTCATGTTTTCCGCCGTCGTTAATATTTTCAACCTCTGTTTCGCATTGTATTGTCTGCTCTCCCCCCTTCTCCTCTATTGGCGTTTTTTAACTTATGGTGTCAATTATAACAGGGTTTTCAAGGTCATCATCATTTACGTTTCGGGGATCTAAAAGAAGAAAATATAAGTTTAGAAGAGAACTTTCGTGGGTGTTTGGTAGGAGTCGCTTTACGATTCAATAATCATTTGAAAACGCTAGACAAGATAGAACTGATCTTCTATGTTATATTATAATATTGCAATGAAATATTTTCTCTTCTCCTTGTTACTATTATATTATTATCAATGTAAAAGATATTTATTTGATTTGAGCTTTTTATGGCGTATCGGACGTTCAGAATGAGTTGTTAGGCTGCCCGATTTCAATTTTTATAATGTTATAATATGTTTAAAATTTCACACCATTGATTATTTAGGTTGATCATATTTCTTTCTTTAACAAATATATAACGGATAATATCATTTCCCGTTTTTATAACTAAAATATTCAGATTTCAAAAATTCTGGTATATATCTTTCATATTATCGTTCACGAAGAAAATTAGGTTCGAGAGGTTATCAGATAAAAGTTTCAAAGTCATAAGAATAGTAACTGGGTATTCAACTAAATCTACTAGAAATATAAGTATTTACTCAAAATATTGAAAATACGATTTAATGGATTTGAAACGTTAATTGTACAGTATTCATTGTAAAATTAGTAGAGATTTTAGATTGAATGGTTAATTTCAATGTCACCTGAACAAAAGCTAATCTCATCGCTTACTTTAAAAAGTTCCTCTGGATATTGTCACTGGTTTAAAACTTTATTTATCTATTATTAAACGAATACCGTAAAGACTTCAGATAATTACATTTCTTTGTATGAGTATGTTAAAAACGAAAAGGATCATCCTACCAGATTTCTTATCAATTTCGTATCACTGTTAAGGTTCAGGATAAGGCACATTTCATATCGAATGACTAGTAAATTCGTATTAAACATGACAACCGATAACTAGAGTTTATATAATATGAGTTCATAAATTGAAAGATATATTAAATAGTCAAATTATAAGAAGGCAGCGAAATTTCGGAAATAGTTTTGAATATTTAATCTTAATCGTTTGGTATCGACAACTGTTACTAAATGATATACCGCCGTTAAACGATATTTCAATTTGATTTTAAAATATCTTGTCGTTTAAAATGAAATTATGTCATTTTAGGTGTGATCGTGAATAATAAATACGTCAAATTCATTGAATCGTCATTGTATAATTAAATAATGTTATGCATTCGCTTAGGTTGTTACGGACCATATTACCTTCATATAGATGAACTTGAAATGTTGATTTTTTTCAACCAATCAAGACCGCATAATGTTTTCGGAAGCCAGTTAGTTTATTATTACGTCGACGTAAATGTACAATTAATAACGATTTCAATTGAAAAAGAATTGAAAAAGCTTTTATAGTAAGGTACTACAAAGTTTCGTACCGTTACATTATATATATATTTGATATAAACGTTTAATATTCACGATATACCCTTTGAATAATATCTACGTTGGGAAACCCGAAAGAAGACGTTTTCATATAAGTATTATAAAATGAACGAGTCGTAAATGCATTGTGAAATATTCGTTGTTAATGATTACCAACTAGATATTAAGAAACTATTACGGTAAAATCAGGAATCTATAATAACTATATTGTAATCTATAATTTATACCAAGATCTTATCTGACATAAAAATGTCCAAAGTCTTTAGTAATCGTTAATAATCGAATCGCATATAAGGGGTTTTTTATTATACATATATTTTATAACTTAGTTTACGTTCCCATCCAGAACATGAGGTTGTAGTCTAGTGTTATCGAAGTTAGCGATATTAACGCGAGTCGAGTGTAAGGTAATATCGTAATTATCAATAGTTCAGCATTTTTTAACCTGTTCGTAGAATTTATATCATCTCAATTCAATAAAAAAACCTCCACTTTGATGAATTCATCGGTATATTATACCGTAATATACATTTCTAAAATATAAGAATATATTGAAACCATGTTGGATATAGTTATAACAATAGACTAAAAACCGGTATATAATGGTGTTTAACCTCAATTTAGCCTATCATTCAAGGGTTATTGTATTCGAACGAACGCTTCAGGTTACGGTATGATAACGTAAATATCATTGGAAAAGCGAAATGATTTCGACTAAACGGTCTTAAAGTTCCGAAATAAAACGGGGTAAAAAGTACTTTAACCCTTCATAATCCGTTAAAACCCCAAATAAGGTACAAACGCTTTTTAATTACGATCACCACGCTTTTGAAAAATATAATATCGCGAAATTAATCTTATTTTAAATAGTACAAGTGTGTCCTGCATCCGATAATCGGACAAAATAATAAGAAATCAGCCTAAAAATCCCGTTTTTATACTTTTGTAAAGAGTAACCTTTTGAAGCTATTCCTAAGTAATCGAATTACACTACCTTTAACCAATTTAAATTTCAATATATTCAAATCGAAGCCGTAAAAAATACTTCAACGTTTCAAGAAATATTTTAGTGGATACATTCCATCCTATCAGGTTCCTTACTTTGTTAATTTAATAAAACAATTCACCTACTCGAAAAAAATGTTCATAACATTGAAATAAAAGTTAATGAATCCTAAAAAACTCACAATCTCTTAAATAATAAATAAAAATTTACATTCGTAAACGGTTTTTTTTTTGGCGGCGGCGAACCCAATACTGACTTCAGATCTCATAATGGAAACAAAATACTTTATCTTTTTTACTACGAAACTACATTCTAAAAAATTCAAATCTAAACCGACGTAGTAAAATAGTTATAAAACCACACGATCTTTCGTCATATAATCATACTTAATATTGAAAAATAAGACTATAGAGTGATTTAGGAAATCCATAATGAAATAAATCATGATATCTGAAATTATATAATTAATGTAACTTTCGAACGAAGCTGTCAATACTATGTATTTAAAAGGGGTAACTAATTATTTGAATGAAACAAAACGAGTACAAAAAGAAAATAATTTCTCCTATTCAGACATAACCACAATACGCTCAAAACTTACAAATGTGGTTAATTTTAATATTAATATAAAATGCAAAATATTGATAAGGTTTTCTTAATTAAATGTAAGAGAAATTGAATTTACTTAGTAATTTTACTTCAAGCCTAGTAGTCAACATAAAACTACTACCATATATTTCATTTCAATATTAACGATTTTAACGTCGTTTCAAATCAGAACCTCCCTCCAAATTTACTTGTATTTGTCAATTAAATAGCCTTCCATCGAAACTCAAAATTAAAATTTTATGAAACCAAATACAGCAATTTCTATAATTTATTCGATAAAAATCAGCCTCTATTTCGTTTCAAATAAATTCAATAATCGAGTTTCTCCTCATATGAAAGTTAAGCCATTCCTCTTTCTCTATGAATTCAATCGCACAATTCCCCTAGTACGAAAAGATGACGAAATTAATGCTTTTCCTTTTCTGTAACTTTTAACATCCTCAATTGATTTTTTTTCTTGTCGTCAATATATGTAATAAGAGATAATGATAACTAATACATTATACGTTAGTAATACAGTTTTCAACACCTCATAAACGTTAAAAATCCAACCGAATTGGTCGTCAAGTCGACTTTAAGTTCCTAAGTTCTGAAAACCACCTGGGTAGAATCGAACGTGGAAAAATATGTGATAATCGAGTCGAATACAAAATTCAACACGAACGTTGATTATATTAACTTTAATATATACGAGGAATAACTTATGACGTTATATAAGCGAAATACTATGGCACAAGTCGGTCTCGAAAGGCTAAGAAGTATATTTATAAAGATGGAGAACTAGGTATTCACCGACAGCCTATATTTCCCTGTAATGTTAAAGTATAACACGAAAGTATTGAATTTTATGATCGATCTATCTATTATCAATTATATCCCTTCTAGAAGATGAAAGAAAACCTTAATTTTATGTTATTATACGAATTATAAAGATGTATCCAATAGGTGCCCAATAGTATTAATAATTAAGGTACTAAAAAGGCTAACAGAGTTTTTAAAGATCATTCTTGTAGGAATTATATGTATGGTTTGTATAAGATCCGTTACGTACTCCTGCACGTAATGTCCGCAAACCGCTACTAGACCACGTCTATACTAGGTACAACAAATTCGGTCATGTGTACAGTTACGTAACCTATAGACTCAATGGCCAATAATCTGTGTCTATAATACGTATAATTAGGGCCTCCTAATTAATATGGCTCAAACAATATATACTATACCGACGATTCAAATTCCTAGCTACGAAACGCCTTTTATGGCTTCTTCACGTAATAAGCTACACAGATATTGAAAATGGAGCCCCAAATATTATAAAGAATTCTGATAAGAGTGCCAAATAAACTTAAAAACAACAGGAATATTACAAATGCAGCCTCTAGAATAGTATAATTTTTAAATACAAAGTTGTTATAGATATTATATACTTTGATAAGTAATCTATTATTCGAGTTATTAACGTAATAATATTATTATAAGCTATAAAAAATACGCAAAGTGCTTTAATAGTTTTTTTTTTTTGGAATACTTGAATCGATTGATAAACAAACATCTAATTCGAATCTCTTGACTAAATCACCCACAATATAAGCATTACTTTTCGACTCGACTAAACATTTAATTAAAGTTAGGATTGCCGAAAACGAGTATAGTTCAATACTAGTAAAGTCGCCTTATGGCATCGGCAAATGTAAACTCGAGTACGAACTGCTAAAAATAGCGAATGCGGTTTTATAAAAAAAAAAGAAAAAAAAAAAAGGAGTTTTAATAAAAAAATTATATTACACATAGCCCTAATCAACGTAAATAAAAATTTTTGTCCGAATATCTTGATCCCTACAATACTGATATTTAACACTTACTAAAAAAGCAACATATATTCCGTACTATCACTAATTACGGTATAAAGTGCAAATGCTGTAGCTAAGACTATAAAAACTTTGAATTCCTGATGGGTCATAAATGATATTCCACGAGTATTAGTTATAAGAATATATTGGCGTGGAACGAGAGTTACAAACCTATCATTACAATTCATGGTCCTGGTTTAAAAACTAAAAAACCGACATACTAGCTTTAAAAGATTAACGGGTTGAAAAGTAACGGTATATTTCTAAACTTACTTCGTAAAAAGAATTTATTTCGCTGAACGATGGTACATAAGTATTCAGGTGAGGAAATGAACGATAAAGCCATAAAAGCACAATCTGATGAGTAGTACTAACTATTCTACTTTCGCTTTAACCAATACTAACCTTTTAAAAAATGTATATACCCTCCGGATATATCTATAAAACTATTACCACTATTCAAAATCGACTACCTCAAGTTAAAGAAACTAATATCACGCTGCTATAGGCATCCACTTCATTTAAAAAAAAGTTTTAAAGCTTTGATTTGAAATTCTTTGATTTCTTAAAAGAATATCGCCAACAATAAATTAAGTGTAATACTTCTCCGTGGAGACAATATTACAACCCCAAGAATCCCTTTTGAAAAGGCGAATTAAAGGGAAATCTTCTCATTGATTGAATAATTTTTCTTTTCGCTTTAAAAGGTTTGATCCAAGAATTTACGGCGCCCATAGAGTTTTTTTACCCGATTAATTCATAAGGTAAAATACAAAACCAGAATTAACTATAGAAAGAGTCGCCTTATGGTAAAAGTGTACAATAGCGCTGGAAAAAGAGATATGATAATCTAATTGTCCACTTTAGATCAGGCAAGCCACCGGTTGATATTTGCGCTAACCCCCTCCCTAAACATTCCCCATAACCATCATTTCGAACTCCGAAATATTATGTAAGTGTCTATTAAATGAGGAAAAATATCTTAAGCAACGTATTTGAGCCAATATACCTGTAAATCTCCAGAAATACTAATTACCTGGAACGATTCTTCGTATCCTGAAGCTGCTTTATAGCGTCTCTAGGGCTAATATATACTAATTTAATATTTACCAAAAGAATTACAAAGAATGCCTCGGAATAGTCGACTGGATTTTCAACTCCTATCTACTAGTTTGAACTCTATATTTTAAAGGTTTTACACTGATTAGAATGTAAGCCGACGATACACTCATATTATATAATACGTAATTCTTTACAATAGAAAAAAATAAATTGTAAAAGACGAATTTGAAAGTGAGACTAAAAGTCTACCTAAAGGAAGACTGTCTGCTTAGTTTTAATGATAGAATGATCCAGCTTGAATAAGTCATTCTTAAGCATTCATAAAAAGATTAATTCAAAAAATTTCCCCTTGTTAACACAACTAACGTAAAATGAACTAACGAATTCAAATATTAGCGTACACGTATAGCATATGATACATTGGTCTTATAACCAGAGACAATATTTAAGTTTTCTATCGCGACTCAATACTAGACAAACCCGTTGAATAATATATACAAAGCGCTTAACAAACGCCTTGAATAGCAAATCAACAATTTCAAACGCGGCCTTCACTTTATACCACTCGATATACTTATAGAAAAACTTTTTATTCTTCCTAATACATCCTTCGCGAATAATATAGACTACATCTCGAAAATAAGACTTATACTTTTCTTTGGTGAAGAAATACTGGCTCCTAACAAATTTACCCTCTATAACAACGTAATTTATTAAAGCTGAATGAAAGACAAACGGGTTACTGAAGATGTGTTAGCTTTGAAAATTTATAAAATACTCAAAGGATTCGACTAGCGCATTACCATATAGATAATGGTTCGTATAATTATTTCGAATCTTGGTTTAAAACCTCTACTTCGAATAGTTTATACGGACTCCTTTTCCCTCTACAAATACCTTATCAAATTTAGCACTACAACGACAAAGACCTCACAATCGATTTTATAGCCCTATTCAAGTCCTATAAATGCCGCAAAATAAAGAAAACGAAATAAATTGACAGAAATTTAAACCCGATAAATGAAATAAATAAGAGAATCATAAATAAAGCTTTAAAAACGTTTCTATCTATAGATACTCACATTGATAATATGACTAAAAAGGTTTGGTTTACTGAAAACAGTTAGAATTTTTACATCTAGTATTTACCGATTTTCCTTTAGATATACTATTTACACCGTTTTTGGAATATTATCACTTCTTACATATACCATTTTCCCTGATTTTAATACATTGTAACTTTTTAAACACAATATTTATACCGATTCTAATATTTCATTAATTTTTAAAATTAATATTCACACCACTTTAACATATTATCACTCTTTAAATTTGCTATTTACAGCTCCAACAATACCTTTGAATTTTTCACATCTATTATTCAATACATATAGTACGAGTTGTTTTAAACTCTATTTTATTAAAATCCTAATAAAATAACAAACATAAAAGAAGACAGTAATTAAATACCAAACGCCGAAAAGAAGGTGGGGGTTATGTTATTTTCTTCCTTGTCCTTGTCTGCAATATTGTTACCATCTTGGTTATCATCAATATAGACGCCTTTGTTACTAACGCTACCGCTAGTATCACTATCGACGCCGTTATTGGCGTCGCCTCCAAGAATAGGGCCCCGCGACTTAAGTCACATACTATTATGCAACGGGCGCGGGAACAGCTCAAACTCCTTACGATGACGCGCGATAATGTTACTAAACTAATCTAAGTAATATATACATAAACCCTCCTATCAGGCGGTAATACAGATTACTGTTTCCTTCGAGCTTAAGTTAACGCCTCATAATAATTAGCCTCCTTAGATTTTGAATATTACGAGAAAAATCATTTTATTTTAAAAAAGGCTCAAATGAGGTATTCAACAAAAAAATGATACGAGTATAGGCATACAATATTTTTAAAAAAACCACTATGAAAACGGTGAGCGGGATATAGGGCTTCGACTCACGGCTTTAAAACCACTGAAACATGGTCGAACATATTATCAATCTATTATAACTGTAAAAATATAATTAATGACCCCTTCTCTAACGGCGATCGCTCATAGATTTATCTGAGACAGTGGATATAACGTACGGTATATAAAGCGTATACATTGGTAACTCGGAGATGCGAACCAAGATACGTTGCTTTAGCGGTTTACGTGCTAAAAACAGCTCAAGAAGTACCTTCGCGAACCGCAACTCGAGGAGGCGAGCCCCTTTCGCTACTTCGTTCTCATTTATATTAGAATTAAGATATAACGACTTTCAGTGATAATTATTAGGTACTATACTACAGCTCGAAGATGTTATGATTACAGTTGCGAGGTATCGCTACAGGCAATACAGTTGTTACCAGCGGCGAAAAGGTAAGTTTAATAACCTTTAAAGCCCTTTACTTCTTTCACTTGAAGGTGGAAGAAGGAAAATAGAGGGAAAGATAGGGATGAAAAGAGGAGTTAACGGCTAAATTGGTAACGAGTGATAAGAAGAAAATAGAGGGGGTGACGGCTTAGTCGATGGCGGCGGGTAGGCGAGAAATAAAGGCAAAAGTTAACGAAATGCTGCTATTATTACTAAGGCTAGTGTTGGTAATGGGGGGGCAACGGGCTACAGCAGTAGCGGTTTCTTTACGGCAGTGCTAACGCGCCAATAGACGTCTTTGAAATATATTTTCACGAGGCATTTGTCGAACAAACGGTTAAGACATAACATTAGTGAAATGATCATTCTATACGAAAAGTCCAAATGGCTAATTAGTGACGAGTAGTTTAGGCGTGCGAACGTTAAACAGTTAATTAAAATATTATGTTCAAAGGTTAAGCACGTCGTGAAAGAGATTTGTTATGCCTAAATCGATAACCATATATAATTTTATAATAACTCCAAAAGCATATAATATATACAATCAGACCATTACAATCATACCCTTATAAATATTAAAAATAATTTCAACTAACTTGTAAAGTCTACAATACTATCGCTTGATAAACTAACTAAAGACTTAAAAGAACTAAAACATTATAATTATAATGACTAAATAAGTAATTAAGGGCTTGGGTAAATTTATACTATTATTATCAAAAGACTAATTAAAGGCTTACATAAATACACTACTAATATTAAACAACTAATTGGGAGCTCGTATGAAATACACTTTTATTACTAAACAACTAATTAGTATTGCTAAAAATTGTTATTATTACTACTTAATTATAGATATAAGGCGTACCGAAGAAGAAAAGATTACCAATATGGATATAATTATATATGCCTATGATTAGTTAGTGGTTATACTATAATATACACTTTTGTAAGGTTTATGGTAACATGCCACGTTATAAGATACACTTTTAAAACGTGCTCAATAACGTGTCGCGCCCCATAAAGGACGTTGGCAAAGTATATAGTAAAATACCACGCTCCAATTGAAAGCTTATAAACTGTCGCCTAAGCCGTATAATATCCAGATGCTTCTTCTCCCTTCTATCAAACTATCAAAAATACTATTCTTACTTCTACTGGATTTTTACATTAACGTATAAAACAAAAAGACCTTACTAACACATTCAAATCCTTCAATTGGACTAATTGTTTTAATTCCAAGTTTCTTATAACTTGTCAACGTTTCATTCATTTTTTTTCATATCATGAATTTAGAAAACATATTACTAAATAAACGTTATATTCATGGAAGTTACTTTCCGTTGCGAGACACTATTCAAATATTCCTGTAGTTTTATGCAGATAAAAACTGAATATTTACAAATTGCTATCAATGAAATAATAATATATATATGTGCTGAAGTCTAAGTTCTAAACAAAACTAAATGAGATTTTTTGTACTTAATTTACTGACCATGTTATTCTACCTATAATCATGAATTGAATACAATTACTAGCCTCTGTTATATCAATTGGTTATTTGATATTTATAGAGTCATATACTTTTTTTATAGTTCAATAATATGAACACTTTATTTTAAAATGTTTACTTTTTTCCCATTTGGAATATTACCTTGTATATTAAAGGATTTTTCATAAACAGCAAAACACGGAATTATTCTCTCTTGTATCTTTTTTTGGTTGCTCTTTTAAAGTTATATGTATCTATCAACACGATTTTTTAAGATATTTCAATATGTCAGAGGACGTTAATAACACTAAAACCCTATATTTTAGTAATACTCAAAACGCATGATATTGAATGAATACACTTTTCTCTGATGAATCATTGTTCAATTAAAATTTATTATTGAACTCATTTAAGCGATGAATTTTTTCTGCTTAGAATCTATATATATGTATAATATGGAAGTAAATTTGAATGTTTTGTTGTCTATAAAGTTAAACCTTTTTATGAGAAGTTTAATTCCCTAATAAATAGAGTAAAAACACCAAATTGTATATATATTATTTATTGTAAATCACAAATTCAAGAATGAAATGCAAACTGTTTTTTGGCTTTTGTAATTAGAAAAATTTCATGATTTTTAATAGAAAACCTAATAACACTGTATTTTTGTTATAATACTTTGTCATAATAATATATGCATTTTATCAATATATTCCTTGTGACCTGGTCATAGAAAGAAAGATTTTTGGTGGCTTGTCTTTTGTTCCAAAATCAAATTGATAAATATTACTTTGATAAATGATGGGAATTCCTTGAACTTTTAGTTAAAACTTCGTTCTTGTTTTCGGCTTATTTGTTATATAACGGTGTTTGGTAACCAGAATTATGACCATGATCAACAGTTTAGGATCTCTGCCAACCGGAAACGGAAAGAAAAATTTCAATAGGTTTAAATTACACCTGACGGTTTATTTTAACACACTTTTAATTTACATTTCTTAAAACGTACTTCACAAACCATTTTTCTTATACGCTTTTTATTATTCATCTAACTATATTACCCTTAGTCAACTGAAGGATGACTTTTCTCATTATCGAATATTTACTCGAGGGATTGAGGATGACGTACCTTGGCCGTTCAGTCCGTTGGCTTTGGGGTCGTGCGGCGTTCAAGACTTCCACCACCACCACCACACAGCAATAGCCAGTAAACTATGTCATTGGCCGTGGTCTGCTTGGGGCTTGCCGCAGCTGCTCGGCGGATTTGGTGTGGCGATCTCCAGCGAATGAAAGAAGCTCCGCAGCTTCTGATGCATAGTCGGTGTGCATGGTGAAGTTCCGCCCCGTAGTGAAACAGCAGCTGCCGTGGCGTACATGATGTAAGGAGGGGGTCGTGTCTGGTGGCTGGCTGGTTGGCTGAATGGGGTCTGTGAGTGAGTGAGTGAGTAAGTGAGTGATGAAGAGGAGGGCAATATAGAGGTGAACCTGCTCCTGTCTCGCTTGCGTATTGACTCCTCTGCCATCGTATATCGAGCAGCACTTGAAATCAAGCGAAACACCACCATGACCCACCGAATCCCACAACCACCCGGCGTTCCGCTGCTGGGGAACATCTTCGACAGTACGCACACACCCTCCCCCGCCTCTTACTACATGTCCGTCACCGACACGTTGAAAGCCTCTAATGATTGCCGCTCCCCCCCTCCCTAGTCAACCCGTCCAACACCTGGCTCTCCCTCCAGCGCCTCGCCGAGACCTATGGCGAGATCTTCCAGCTGACCGTACTCGGCCACACCGTCGTCTTCGTCGCCTCGGCCGCGCTGGCCGGCGAGCTGTGCGACGAGACGCGCTTCCGTAAGCACGTCGGCGGGCCCATCGTCGAGATCCGCGCGGCCGTGCACGACGCGCTCTTCGCCGCCTTCGACGACGAGCCCGCCTGGGGAGTCGCGCACCGCATCCTCGCGCCGCGCCTCGCGCCGGCCGCCGTCGCGCGCCACTGCCCCGCCGTCGTCGCGCTGACGGGCGAGCTCCTCGCCCGGCTGCTAGCCACCGCCCCCACCGCGGAAGGGAGCGGCGGCGGCGGCGACGGCGGCGACGACGACGGCGTGCTGCTGCTCGACGAGCTCAACCGCCTCAGCCTCGACGCTACCACGCTGACGCTGTTCGGCCAGCGCCTGGACCGGCCGTCGCAGCAGCAGGCCGTGCTGGCGGCCATGGAGGCCGCGACGAGCGAGGCCATGCGGCGGCCGGCGCGGCCGGCGCTGCTGAACCGGCTGCTCTACGGCGCCAAGTTCCGCGGCGCGATCCACATGCTGCGCGACGACTACGCGGCGCGCCTGGTCGCGCAGCGCCGGGCCGGCGGCGGCGGTGGCGCCGCCGCCGCCACCGATGACGA
>JASMMZ010000015.1:850608-869484 GCA_038502455.1 Anisogramma anomala
CCGGCCGGAGCGGATGATGGGGGCGCGGTACGAGGCGCTGCCGCCGGCGGTGAAGAAGGGGTTCGGGAACGGGAAGCGCGAGTGCATCGGCAAGCACTGGGCATGGCAGTTCTGCATGGTGGTGGTGGCGATGCTGGTGCAGAGCTGTGACTTGGAGGCGGTGGACGAGCACTGGGAGCTGGACGGGCGGCAGGATGGGTGGTTTAATTTGCGCCCGGTGGAGATGAGGGTCCGGGTGAGGGCAAGGACGGCGTGACGACTTTCCGGGCGCTGGCTTTTTTATTCTTCTTATTTTTTATTTTGGTTCTTCGGTTTGGACTGGACTCCATGTGTCGTGATGTCGGTGTGGGTTAGTTGGCTGACGCCCTCGTGTTCCGTGGCCGTTCTCGGGACATCTGTTCTGGGACACTTCTGCTCGTCTCCAAGGTAGCCAGTCACTTGGTCGACAGGCTTGTTCTTCTCGTGTTGACGCCACATTGCTCCACTCCGTGTGCAGTAGCCCTGCAAGCATCGTCTTTCCAGGCTTGTGTGCAGAACGGGCATCTCTTCGCCGCGAACAGCGTCCAGCGTGGACGCCTCCTCGAGAGTAAGAGGACCATATTAGTATAACCTGTTACCCCTATATTGGCTATTGTACTGTTATGATGTGCTTGTCATCAAAAAACCTTCTTATTCCAGCCCCAGGGAAAAAACTGCTTGTTGAGAGCGAGGAAGACCCGCCGAGGCGATGAAGAAGCCTGGAGGAGGCAGGGGAGGTCGGCCACATTGGTACAGTACAATGCGGCAAGAACCATCCTCACGGAATCCTGGCCTTCAAGCCCTCGAAGTCCTCTATCCCCCTCGCCCGAGGCTGTAAGCACCAGCCCGTCTGTCATCCTATGGGATCCAGCCAGCCGCAGGGCCAGGACAGGCCACGCCGGCCCACCAGTCAGTCAGTCGGTCAACAACAACCTTGCCCGGCAAGACCGCGGCCGTGGCTGGTATAGGCCCCATATGATAAGCTTTATAGCATAACATGGTATTGTTAGCCTCAAAGATCTATCCTGATCACGTGGCTTGTGGAATTCGGTATTGAAAACACGAGTATTTTATCGTGGAATTTGGTGGGACGTTAACAAACGCAGCTATAAGTATGTGCTGCAGTCAGTGGTTTAATACCAAAAATGTTTTATTGACATTTACCATATAAAAAAAACCATGTGAAGGGTTTATCTCCAATGTGACTCAATGCGAAACGTAGGAGGATTAATGTGGTTGTTGTGTTAGATGAAAATAGAAGAGTAACTATGAAGTAGTTTGCCAGTTCAGTTGTTTTTATTATATATGAGTTTCGTGTTATAACGGAAGTTCCACTAGGGCATAACTCCATAATATTATCTTCATTTTACCACCCAAAGGATAAGATTAAACATTGAAATGTTGATCATAACCAGGGCTTGATATTAGTACTTACTTAAATACCAAATAAACAATGAGAACACTAATGGTCCCAAGTCACAACGTTAATTATCCTTTGACACTTGCTGAAAGAAATGCCAATTCTACAAAATATTTTATAATTGAATTTGAATAGTCGTTGAAGTACTGATACTCTTCTAATAGGTGCATGTTAAATAAAGATGTTGATGAAATCAATTATATACTACATAATATACTAAATATTGCTGTACAAATAGTGTTGGGATAATAGTAATTTCAGTGGCTACAAGTTAAGTTGTGAAGTGACTCATTTATCAAAGATTATGGGCCAAGCGGCGGCACATATACATTAACGTGCAAGCTTGTTTATTTTTTAATTCAAATCAATTCACATTTAGCAATTAGTTTTCTAAACCCATGTATTGCTTCTATACGATTCGAATAGATAACTCTTGTAACATTTAAATGCACGGAAACAGAGAGTATCAATACTTATTCGTATACAATAGCAAGAAAAATATTAAAAAGCTAGGTAAAAGAAAAAGTTATTTTCCGGTTACATTTGGCAATCGAATAAGGGAAAGGAGAGATTCTCGCAAAGATACCTAGAAAACAATGTTTACTTTTTTTGGTATTAAATAAGGAAAGACTTTTAGATTGCATTTGTTATTACGGTAGTTTCACCATATCAACGCTGTGGGCAGATTGCTATGACAGCTTCGTTAAACCAGTCTTAAAGCAAGCATTTTAATAATCAATCGCCGATACGGTTTTATAAACTAATTTGAGTAAACTTTACACAGAAAATTATCAAGTCGGTATAACCAAGTTCATCACTAATTCATGATTAAACCTTATTTCCTGCAACGATATGATTGCCTAAAAATACTCGAATTGTTGGTAGGGCTTTAGACGTTGCAACTTTGTCGATTCGACTAGTCGAAGTAACAGTAGCATTGCGTGGTCAAGTGGTAGATGTATTATTTTAGGTTTGCCAGACTGCTAGCCGGTCTTCATAGTAATTTGTATGGCCAATTGCTTGGTTCGTACCCTAGTATAAAGTAGGGCTATACTAAACTCAACCTACAGTTAGATACAGTAAGTAAGCTTATACAAAATAGAACACTGGACTTGTAGTCAGTATAGTTAAGTTTATTATAAGTGAATTTGACCCATTGTATTGAAAATACTATTATTCTAACACTAACGGCTTTTCAGATTGTATGTGTACGCTAATATAGCTAATCAATCTTCTCCAGTAAACTCTAAATTACGACCTCGTTAACTAACTAGACCCTTGTCAATTTTAAATCAACTTCGAATTAAAATAAACCTATTAGTATAGTAATTGACTTCAATTGCTGTCAATTTCCCTACGGTTTGAAAATTCGACTTTATCGACTCCCACAAAAAGTTCTTCCGCTATGAACCTATACAATTCTTTATTTCGGTTGTGTTGATCAAATAAGTTAGTGTCATAACTCCCTTGGCAATCGTACAGTTTACAAGCACATCCTTTACTGCCTTCACATGATTTGTGCGTATGAAGCAATTTATTAATGTAGCCCTCGATACGTATAATTAGCCTATTACTATTTACAAACCTGTTAAGGACTTTATTTGGCGAGGCCTTAGTTATAGCATTAGTGGAGTTCTTTGTACTGGTAATTTAACCAAACTCTTTAATCTCATTACCTTTGTAGGCTTCGAGGAGTGCTATTTCCTCGATTATCAGGTGTTTTCGCAAGTGATTCCGAATTTCAAAAGGAATTCGAATAGGCTGATCGAGTCGGTACAGATTACTACCAGGATTTCAAAAATCTTTATATACCTAGCAATAATCTTAAGGGTTTCTCATAATTGTTTTGCCTATATTAAAGCTTGCTATTGTACCGTAAACTTTGTAAGCCGGTTCGTTTTATATAATCTATTTACAATGTATAAAGACTTAGTGGATTAGGCTGCCGATAATTCTAAACTGATCTTGCCGCCTATTTTTATGAGCGAGGTTTATTAGAAAATCGATCTATAAACATAGATTGATGTTGTTAATGAAATATTTATCTGTTAGAATTATTAAATTAGATTTTTACAAATTTATTGGGAAAGTATTAATCCTTAGTTTCAGGTTCCGTATTCGCCATTTAATCCTTTTATTAAACCAGCCAAGTCATTACCTATTACATTTTATATTTACACCGCAACTAGAAGGTCGTAATCGGTACTTCGTTAGTAATAAGTGGCAATATAACTGCAACATGCACGTTGTTTTAGGTACCGTTGGGGTTTACTCACGCTAGTCATATTGATCACGGCTTACATAACGTCTTGGCTTTTTCATTGAAAATAAATTTTGGTATTGATACCAAGTTTTCAAATGATCATTAGTTAAATATAAGTTAATTTCTTGTCGTTAACGTCATTACCAGCTTATAATTTTAAAACTCGGAATTTTTAATCGTTCTTAATTCCGATATTCCAAAGCTAGCCGTTCAAACGAAAAAGGTGTCGTTAATTTTTGTACGTATCAGTCCAAAATTTCTTTCCTTCGTTATCATGAAATAAGAGTCGTTTGTTGAAGATTTTATACATCACCGTAATTTAAAGTGTAACTGGTATTTAAGAAACCAGTAGACGCTTACTTGAACTAATCTATATAAGGGCTTTATATATCGTTTTACCGTTTCTAAAATATAAATAGGCCACAATACGTATAGCAGGTTTGGTAATAAAGTCAGTTGTAGGTCGATTGGTAATTACATATAGGCTTACGTGATATTTTAGTTATTTAGCATAAACTTACCATTAGTTTCAATTAAAAAACTTGCTATGAAAACGATCACCAAACGCTAGTTGATCTTTTAGATCGTTGTCGATTATGTAAGGATTTAGTATTTGATTTTATTGCTATATCATTAAATAATTGAGCGTGATTTTCTGCACATCTGCCCCGAAGTCTTACCATTAACCTCGTAAATAATCATCGACTTCAAGATGGTAAAGTTTGATTTTTAGAGGTTAAAATAAGATTTAGATACAAATGATATAACTCCTTGAGTTAGTAGGTCGTCAATTCTTTCTTATCGCCTTTCTTAAAAGGTTTACCGCAAATCTTGATAATGCCTTACATTCGAAACTTCAATACTAAGTCTTCGTCATCCTTATCTTTTCTGCTTACCTAAATAGTATTGTAAATACGATCCGGTTTATGTTCCTTTTCCTCAAAGTTATTTCCTTCAGTAGTCGCTCGCGTCTATGGTGTTTTATCAGATTATCAATAAAGAATAAAGAATTTGGTATTAATTCAGTAGATTGGCTTAAGCAGCTTAATTGTAAATATCTATAATATAAGGTTTAACATGGATGGTACAAAGATATAGGACCGTTAACAGTGTTAAGAACTACTTTAAAGTTAATAACACTTAAGGTTTCATATAATCCCTTTTATTCACCCGGCTTTTTTATATAATGATTTCAATTTGTAATGATAAATCAAGTACATCGATTACTAAAAGATAGTTTTTAGTATTAACGGTATCGTTAATCTAACAATGTGCTGATTTTTTCCGTATTTATTTAAAGATTCGCCGTAGATTATACCTCGCTTTTAGGTACTTATTAATAACGGATAATCAATCGTCAAGCATAGATACATTGAAAAAACTAATAGCGTTAGCATTTGGCCGTTGAGGCCTCCAATATTATTTAGGCCTATCACCGTTATTTGAAGACGTACCTCCGAATCCGTAAAACATATCATTTGCAGCGTAAGGATATTTTACGCTCTTCGAAGTAGGATATATGCCCTCTCGACCTTTTTTTTTTTTTTTAATAAACCTTTACGAATACCTTTTTACAATAAATACTCATTATTTTAACATCTTCCTAAAACTTCGTCACGAAATAGTTAGTGTTAGTATCGTAAACAACGATTTTATATAAGCCTAAGTTGGTGTTAATCTATAATATCCTTAACGTTTTTAATGTATCTTTTGCCGAAATGGATTTCAAAAACTTGGCTCTGTAAAAACAGTTTATAAAGTAAACGATGTGAAAAAAATGCTTATTCTCTGTGTAAAACATAAAGATAAAAACCTCGTAGTTAAATTTTTTATCGTTATTGAATATAGATTTTAATTTTCGGGGGGGTTGGTATACGTTTCATAGTAGTACTAGAGCTTTGGTTGATGTTTAGGGTAAGATTTTCCTCATCTTCATATTTTACCAACGTTAGGACTTTATATATCCTGTTAACGGCTAGGTGGTTAAAAGAAATATGTAATTAACGTATTTCTAATTCTGTTAAATTAAACACTACTACTTTAAGGCTTTGAGGATGAAACTATGAGTGCTCTTATTCAAAAAAAAAAAGGAGAAACCTTTTGCTATTTTTAAGTAGTTCGTCGGAGTTAACGTTAAATTTAATGTTAAAAAGTCATTACATCCTTTCAATAAAAAAGGAAAAGGGGGGGAAACTTAAGCATATATAATATCATCAACTTTATAAGATTCAAATTATCGTTATTCCTATAAACGTTAATTTTTCCTTCGGTTTTGAAGTCAACTTTAGCTTTACTAACATCGTGACGATTAATATTACCATCTGTAGTTTTTTTTTTTTTCGTGATACCATGTACTGCAAAAAGCTTTTCGTTCAATACCTTTTAACTTTTGTATCCGGCATAACCCTTTTCAAACGTATGATCTACGTAACTATTATGTTAAAGGTATATAATGGGCTAAATGTTTGGTTAAGGTTAAAGTAAAAGTCAATACCACCTAAACAATATAAAAAAGCGTAATTAACTAATTATTAAGCGGCATCAAAAGTAATATTTTTATGCTATTTCATTTTCTTAAGGCTATCATCGCTATAGATTAGCTCGCCGCCTTCAAAGATTTTGATTGAATTTAGGTAATCCTCTTTGAAAGTAATAGGGTACCAAATGTAATATAGCATATTTTCATTATTTTGCTGAGCTAAGGGGTGCCGAATTAATTAACAGCTAGATTTACCATTAATCCAACATATTTTACTACTATTACGACGATAGTGTTTAGGGTTAACAAGTACGCTTCAATATTAGCTTTATTAGCGCCTGCGTGACTGCTACCTCTAGTCTATAGTCGATAAGATAGACTTTAGGCGTTTAAACGGTCTATAACTATCCTTATGGTTAACATAATTAACTACCGTAAGGTCATTTTCATCTACGTCAAGGGAATTGCCAGATTAAGGGTACATATTAAGTGAGTTTGGTATATACGTCATTACAATTATAAAAGAAAAGCGTAACTAGTAAAACAAGCTTTCATGGGTAGTATTTAAGTGTTATAATTCGTATTCGATTTCTCCAATACCCGTAAATATTACCGGTACCTAATTAAGAAGTGTAACTTCGATAACATGAGTTTTCCTTATCGATTACTAATATAATATTAGCTTATCAAATATCTGGTTCAACATATTTATTAGTATTTCCTTTTTGTTTGCTATTATCGTCATTTCTAGTATAGTGGTCTCGTTTATATAGTATTAAATATAGTGGACGTTGAATTTGAAATGACTCTTTATATTATTATAAACTTCTAGAAAGGTGGTTTTTCGGGTGAAAAAAAATAGAAAATAGTTCCCGGTGTATCTGATAAGGATTTCAGGAAATAATAATTGAAAAACAAGAACGAAAACCTCTATTTACTTACAAATATTTAAAAATAGAATTTTCTTCGTATTAAAAATGTTGTAAGGCTTCCCGTTATGCCTTTCTACGTGGTTTCAAATCTTGGAAAAGTCCGTAAAAGGTTTATAATTAATATTAATTATATCAATATTTTTTAAAAGTAAGTCGCGATTGTCATATTAGTTTTTATTGATATTTCCTCACAGTTTACATCTTAAACCCTCTAATACATGTTATTAATGGTAATTATCAGTTGTTTAATCCCAGGGGTAAAGTTCTGAATAAGTATCTATAGTATGCTTACACGTATAAATGAACCTATTGTAAATGGTATTTTCAATAGCTTAAACTTAAAAATACTAGTGGTAGATAAAAACTTTAAAATTACAAGGGTCCTAATCTTCTTAATTGACCGGTATAAAGCGCTAACATTAATACCACTATCTGTAAGGACGGCTGCTGCTTCACATTCCGTACTACCAGTAAGAACGTACTCCACACTTCCGCGTAAAGATATTGCGCTGTCGAGCAGGTCAACAGGTTCCTTATAGTCAATACTTAAAAAGGTTTAACTTAGCTAAAAGTAAAGGTAAGGTCCTTTAAATTTCGTATATGAGTGTTAAATTTTTTCCATACTCTTTCTCTCAAAGCATCAATTTTAATGTCATTCCTTAGGTTAAGCTTACTCAAAAAGGGTTTCTACTAGTTTAATAAAGCTTTTCATTGGTAATTAAATTCCTTGTCGTTGAATTTCATAATTTAACTTGAATTTAACAACCTTTTCAATCTTTTTCTACATATTAATAGTCAAATTATCGAAAAACTTACGGTATTTGCAGAAAACGTTGTTGCTTCGGTTAAGTTATGTTCCGACGTTCTGCTCGACGATAAAGTAGCCGATTAAGTTTATAAGGTATTATTTCATTAGGTTATCATCGACGTTTAGTCCCTAGAAGCCATTATCGAATTATTTTTCCAAAAAAAAAAAAAAAACTGAGGGCTTTAATTCCTTTCTAAAGCTCTTTAGTAGGTAATATCGTGAAGTTTAGGCTTACATAAAACTTGGTAAGCGTATAAGATGAGGAACTTGGTGATTTTTGGTTTAAATTCGTGTAGAAACCTAACGGTTTAGTATGAAGTCGTGTAACGTGGCTTTCCCAGCGTAATTAGACGATTCTTAATGTTTTCGCCCAAAGCAGCGATCTTAACAATTAAATTTGCGTAGTAGAAATGAAAAAAAGGTAAATGACAACCAAGTTCAGGTATAAATAGGAAGATCGAAGGTTATTTTTAATAAATGTTAAAGGTTATTTATCGTTTTGGCTGTAGGATTTATTCATTTTTCCCGTCATGATAGTATCCATAGTAGTATTAACTTAGTCGTTTGTTAACTAGCTGAACTTTAATAATTCTAACGGTTAATCTCAACGACTTGAATAAAGATTCCTCAAGATTTCTTGGTATTTTTCAATAGCGATAACGTTGCTACCTCTAAACTGTCATAGGGACTGGCGCAACCTCAAGGTCTTCTTTACGTACTATTGTAAAGACTAATACAGTAGTAAATACTCTTCGCAAAAATCTCTCCTCTACTCTAACAATAACGTAAAGAGCAATAACCAGAAACTGTTTTTTTTTTTACTTAAATGATCTATGCTTGACCTAATAAGTACTGATTAGGATTGATAGGGTTTTAGACTTTGCAACGTTGTCGATTCGATTAGTTGAAGTAACAATAGTATTGCGTAGTCAAGCGGTAAATGTATTGTTCTATATTTGACAGACAGCTAGTCGATCTGCATAGCAATATGTATGGACAATTGCTTCTCTCGTGCTCTAGTATAAACTGTGGACATACTGAACTTGACTTACTGTTAAATACAGTGGGACTACAAAAAATAATACCCTCAACTTGCAGTCAGTATAGTCAACATTACAGTAAGTAAAGCTGACCTACTGCACTACAAATACTACTATTCCAACACTAATAAAGGTTGTTAGAGCGTTTAGATATTGTTTCATTATGTAAAATAATAGAAAATACAATTTGAACAACGTCAACATGATATTCACGAAATAATATTTGTCGGAATAGTCTGTACCGTGTAAGTCAACGTAAATATAGTAGTAGAAGATAGTTTTGTATTGAAAACGATAGATAAATAGATGGAAGAGGAGGTATCCAGAGCGTGCACGCTTCAGATAAGAGCTTACAAGTTTTCAGTCGAAGCGTGATACTTTACTATAAACTTTACCAATGTCTCTTCTGGGTAGTAGCACGCTACTATTCACTTTGCAACAGCGTACCTTGCAGAGTGATACGTTATTATACACTTTGTAAAAGTATATCTTGTAGCGTTTCACGTTACCGTACATTACGCTCAAGTACACCCTATAATGTGGCTGTTTACTAACTATAAGGATATATAATTATATATAAATAAACAATCTTTTCTTTTTTAACACGTTTAGTAATCATAATTGAGTTGTAAAAATATAAGTTGTTCAAGTTTCAATTGGCTATTGGGTTTTAATTTGGTTTCTAATACTATTTGCGTAAGGTTTGAATTAACAATTCAGCAACGATAATATTTTTGATATAATTTATTAGAAACTCGAATTTACTTTGGTAACAATAAAATCATAGATTATAAAGAGTTAGTTGAAGATATTAATGATCCTTATAAAGGTTTAATTGCAAAGGTGTTAATTATTAGTGTTAATCATTTTGTGCTTAGCATAACAAAATATATTACTATAGACTTTGGAGAAACTTATTTTGTTTTCCTTTTAATAACGTGCCTCTGCTTATATGCAAGTCACAAATAAATAAATTAGCATATTCATATTAGACTTATTATATGAATTAGCTATTTAAATTGCTAATATAGATTGTTTACTTAATTAATTTTATGCTTCATGTACTTTTTTCAATAGATATACTGCAAAAAATAATTTTAAGGGCGCCATTAATCGCGTTAGCATAAGTGTTAAAAAGCCGCTGTTACCGCCTCCAGTTCCAATCTTAGCCTTAGATTTATGAGTTTTGGTATTATATCATAGATCCTAAATTATGCTTTTCAATACTAGCCACCGCTTTTAATACTAATACCCCTTTCTTTCTATCGCCCGCCACTAACTATGCTTTTACGCTCAGTCCCCCCCCCCTCTTTTTTTTCTGATCCCTTAAAAGGAGTATTAAAGGGTTCTTAAGGTTGTTAACTTTGGTTTTTCGCTGTACGTAAAATTTTTATTACTTGTAATAATCCTTCACCACTGTAAATGTAATATAGTTGATATGTAATGAGATTCATATTACTCGTTCCCCCTTTAATTCGTGTTATGCTAATATTTCTATAAACTTATCTGTGGTAGCAGAGTTTGTTTATCGTCTCTAGTTACGGCTTGCAAAGATGCGTCGCGAGACTCCTTTAACGCTTCAAGCGCTGGAGTAGCGTGTTTGTGTTTTGCGTCCCCATGCCTCTAATGAATACGATCTACGTGCCGTACGTCGTGTTTGCGGCCGCAGGTAAATTCATCAGTGATTGTCGTTAAAACAGTGGTTGGTCGACCTATTTTCTTTGTTAAAAGCGATCTAGCAACGGATATACCCTCGTTTTAGCGGTCTTAAGATCGTAAACCAAAGCTCAATTACTTGTCAGCTGTCTCTATAATGAGTAACTTACTTTTTGAAATTCGTTATTCTTACTGTAACCAATCATTCTTTGTTATTTTCATGCTTTATTCTTAGTTTCTGTAAAAAACAATCACATTTGCAACATTCAAATCAAGTCAAAGCTAATTAGTAATGAGAATCAATTGATAACTTAAAGATACAGGAATCGCTACTACTGTTTGAAAGGCGGGATTGCGTATATAATACGTAGACGAGTTTAACAATATTTTTGTACGTCGTTATGAAGAGGGTGAAGATCCCCCGCACACCTGGCCTAAAGGTATATAGCTTAAGTCATGGGTCCACCCTTTCGGTAACGCCGATATTGGCGTCGGTAATTGTAATGGCGGTGGCGTTAGTATAAAAGAGGGGGACGTCAAGGAAGAGGATAGTAAGTACGCAACAGCATCGTCCTCTCTCTTTCCCTTTAATAACTAATAGCTATTTTTTATTGCTGGGTCACTATAACGCAATTTTCTTTGAATCCTATAATTTTTTTCATTTACTACATCGAGTTCGCCCTAACAGCCGACAAAATCGCGTTGATACTTTTTCGCAATGTATCAAGTGATTTCAATACCCTTCAATATAATCGAATTATATATAAAATTCGACGTTTAATATTTTATCAGAATCTAATTACTTTAGATAACGGTCTTTTAATAAAGATGGTAATAAAAGTTCTTTGTGAAATAACAACTCCAGGGTTTATAAATCTTTATTACACTACCCCCTAAGGCTCCTTATTTTCCCGGGTTTTATATATAATTCATATATTAAAACCTGTTCAAATTCATTTCAACCGTATTGTGATATACTTCAAACTATTTCGTGTTTTCAAACTTTGAATCTACTGTAATCTAATATTGTGGAACTAAAAAAACTATCTATCGGAGGTGAACTGGTGGGAAATTAATAATCAATACGTTCTCGTACCCCGAAAGTTTCAACTTTTATATATTATTAGTTGTTGGAGTCTGATTTCTATTTCAACATATGATGATTAATGTATTCTCTTTGTCCAGCACTAGTTCATCCGGTTATCGACACTTTTTCTAATATCAAAATCCCAATCATATTATAGCTAAGGTTTTAGTTTCATTGAAACCAATTAGAGGGAATATACGTCATAGTTTAGGTAACAAGGGTTTAAAAAGTTGCTTAGTATTATAAAACACTCTTTCGCACAAAACAAGAGCCTCCGCCATATCTTTAATTAATGATTATATTAAGAGTATTTATATTTCAATATATCTATTACGCTAAAATTTTGTAAACCAGTTGTAGCCAGGAAAACTTTCTGAAACTCGTAAAAATTTGGTTAGGTACCGCGGCGAAAGTTGTTAACATACTTTATAAAATTTATATTATCATTGTTACCTTTCAAAACGTTGGCTTAGACTCTGACCAAAATAACCAAAGAGTAATAACTTTCATGATTCGCCTTTCGTTGAAATTTTGTCGACGTCAAATCCCTCTTCATTAACGTATTACGACATCATTTATAACTCTATTACTCAAATTTACGTATTATAAACCTACCACTTCAAATATAAGTGGTAATAGTTTCAATCGCTTTATATATATAATTAGGTATTATACTCGGTTTTTATATAGTAATAACATTTTTTTATATGTTTTCGTCGAGTTGAATAACTTTTTCAAATACATCGTACGAATCATAAAACAGGACAATCGAAATGGAGTTTGCTTAAAACGAACGGGATATTTCCTATCTTTTTACGGCTTATATTATTACCATTGCGATTTACCCCCAAGTTTTTCAAATGGCTTATTAACGGAGAAAGTAATGAAATTATCGTATGAAATCTTTTCAACTAGTATACTAACATTAATTCGAGTTACTTTACGGAATTCTTCAACGAATACAAAGAACTTATTAGTGGATAAAAATATTTTGGATACGAATGCTACTTGTTGTAACGGCAACGTTATTGTAACCGGGTTCGGTAACCTTTACATTATTATGTATGTTTTTGATACCAAGATTATTGAAACGTTTTAAGTCTTGGAAATGGTAATCTGTATTTCATTAGGTAAGACCAAAGTTTATATAGATAATACCTTAATAGTTCTTGGTTTACAAGTTAAACCAATTTCTTACTTCTATTAAGCTTTAAATAACATTCACACTGGGATCATGATTTATGCCAAATTCGTTACAGTGAAATAATGATTTGGGGTTATAAATAACAACGGAAGTGAAATCGTAAACAAACACCTAAATACTAGCACCACGTCTTTTACCCGCTTTTACGACAACAATTAAACATTTACCAGCGAAATTATATCCATACTCCATTTACGAACAAAGGTAGATAAGGAAAAGTAATATGTTTGAAAACAAGTCAAGTTATATTTGTGTCAGCATTATTTTATATCCTTGTAGTTAACATACGTGAAGGACCACGTTTGCGGAGCATATAGAAGTGTATCACGCTGCAGGGTGTACTCTTGCAGAGTACACGATAATGTGTCACGCTGCAGGATGGGCTTTTGCAGAGTATATGATAGCGTATCACGCCCAAGGTGAGACGCTGACAGAATGCATAGTAGAGTGCCACGCTCCAGGTAAGAACTTATAAGCTCTCACATGAGGCGTGCACTCTGCGGATGCCTCTCCTCCCTCTTGTTATGACCCAAGCACGTTGGCGGGTCAGGAAACAGGCCAGCATGCAGCTGAGCTACCGGTGAGCCTCAGTGAGCACCGGTGAGCCCCAGTGAGTACCGGTGAGCCTCAGTGAGTACCGGTGAGCCTCAGTGAGTACCGGTGAGCCTCAGCACTGAAGATGGTATGGAGGCCATAGGATATAAGGACACGGCCATCACCACATAGGTAGTATTTCCTTCATAGCTCTTCAGTTGTCAATCTAAGTATTCAGTCTCAGTATATTCTGAATAGCCTCAAGGCTTTTGATCATTACTTGCCAGGTTGCGATATTGTTCACTCAACACCTCTGCTGCCTTCTTGATTATATAAACCCTCTGACACCTTCTATATACTCACGGGTATTTAGTGTGATCATTACACCTCTTGACTATCCTTCATCAATATTACCAATATAACTATGATGAAAACTGTCTTCTTTTTACATTAACGTATAGAGATCTTATCGATAATGTCAGTAATATAAATACTCGATATTTACGTATTCGATAACTCTATCAAAATTTTCCAAATTCCACATATAAGCCTTTTCTTTTTTCGCCTCAATAATTACGGTTTTTATTATATCGGATTGAATGATACGGTATGATTATAAAGATTTTATATAGTATTATTGGTATTTTGAACTTCTTCATAAAGATAAACGTTACGCTCCATAGAATAGAAAGCAAAACGCCGCTTCCCTAATATACTACCCGACGTCACTAAAGGTTGGAAAACTTTAGTTATGACCTCACAAAAAGCTATAAAATAGACATGCATACGAAACCTATATGTAAAGGATACTTTCGTACCCTAAGAATTTCCGGGACTTTATTCATATTATGGTTTTTCTTAAAAAGTAGAGAAAAGTTAAAGTACGGTTCAAATAGGGTTGAGTTTCTGCTCGCCAACAATAATAATGTTTTACTTCTTGCTAATAATATTCGATTATTATACTGTAATGATCACACTAAATACCCGTGAGTATATAGAAGGTGTCAGACGGTTTATGTTATCAAGAAGGTAGCAGAGGTGCTGAGTGAACAATATCGCAACCGTGCAAGTAATGATCAAAAGCCGTGAGGCTATTCAGATGTGTAGACTGAATACTTAGATTGACAACTGAAGAGCTAGGAAGGAAATACTATTTATGTGGTAATGAATGTGTCCTTATATCCTACGACCTTCATACTATCTTCAGTACTGGACCGTTGAAGTTGCTAGTCGCTTCCTGCGGTCCTATGTAGTATCGCTCGGACCGCTCTTCGGTCCTTGCGGTCCCAACCCTAACCCTGGGTCCTTATATAAGAGATATCCCCGCTTAATGTGTTGGACGTCAAACTTCTGGCCGCTGGCATGTTCTATGACCTGCAGTTGGTCTTTGGGTTATAACATATACCCGCTAGGTAACAACAAATATAAAATCAGACTAAAAGTTTTATCCCTCTGATAAGTTTACCAAGGCCGTCATTAAGGCCTTTACGGCCGTCGCCCGCGGGGCCCAGCCTTATAAACGGGGTGGGATAAGGCCCGGAGAGAAATCGGGGGTGAAGGCGGACCCAGCGGCAAAGGGAGTGGCGGAACTGCTTGGCCCGTGCCCCACATTGAATCGGGKACTTTACTACACTTGATTTGCAGACAATACAGTCAAGTTACAGTCAGCACAATCAACTTTCAGTCAGTACAGTTGATTTGGCTGTACTGCAATTGACTGCTGTTCCAACACTACCATATAATATCTTTCAGTAATTCGAATGGCGAGTTCACTGGTTCCTCGCAAATATCTAGAAAGCCACAACAGCCCTAGAAAAAAACCAAGAGTATTTTCAAAAACGTTAGGAGAAAACATTATATTGTTATAGGTAAGATGAAACGTAGGGGAACTCGCAGTAATGAAAAAATCTACCTTCTATTTGTAATGTATACCTGTGTTGTCATAAACGTAGTTTATAAATCTCAAAAAAGATGAAGGGGTTATAAACAAGGAAGGTTTGATGCAATCGACATTAGGAAAATCACAAGTGAAGAATGATGAGAACGACATGAAAAATATACGTACCCGGCTCAATAGCGGCCTACCACGAACCATCATGTTAATAATGTTGGAAGACGGTTATATTCGTGGATAGGTGATATGTGGACCCCGGTGTTTCCAGCTGGTATTATGTTTACAAGATGGTCTAGGTAGGTGTAAACCAGTACGGACCAACGGCACTGCTATGGGCTTACCTTGGTAAGGTCCTCATGTGACCTTAGATATTAGAATTTTATAATACTCAAGGACCATACTAGGCAACAACGTAAACCACTTTCAATCAAGTGACTTGATAGAGCCTGTAGGTCCTGTGTAGTATCCACACTCTCACCTCATGTTGCCTTCTGGGCAGACTCACGAGGGAAGAAATGGAAAGGAACCGCCGGAAGGAATTGTGGAGGCTGTGAAGCTGAAGATATTGCATTTCTTGCGCTGGAACCTACAACATCACGCTACGAAGCGACGGACAGTGGGTGGGATTTTGCGTAAGACTTGGATCCAAGCATAAGATGGTGGGAGGATTTTACATATACATGAGCCAGATGAATCACATGAAAACCAGGTCAAATAGCCGAATCTTTAAAATTCGGGAGGCTAGGAGACTGGCACCTAAGACAGGATGTCCTCCGCTGCCACTAGGAATTCACAAAGTGGAGGATTCTTCTTTTTTTTTTTTTTTTTTTTTTTTTTTTTTTTTTTTTTTTTTTTTTTGCCACTCACTAACATCTTACTTGACTATTTTTCGCTTGGACGTTGTCATTCTGGGGCTGTGGTGTACTGTACCGCGGCCGCGAGGCATCACAGCGGTCACACCGAGCCAGTATGGGTGACTTTACATTGTAAGATGTGTGGGCCCTGTTTATGGACGTCCAGCCAAAACCAAGGCAACGATGTTGAAGAGACAAGAGTCTCCTCACCCCAGGTTGTTACAGAACCCCTGATTCCATTGGCTACTCTCTGGTACCTTCTTACCTGCCTACCTATGCTATGCTTCAGCCTAAGAAGACCCCATTTCATTTCCGGGCGGCGGATCCTATGGATATAGCCATGGATGCTTCGCCGTTCACAAGGACATATGCACTTACTACCCAGCCCGCCAGGGCAGTAGCTGACATGTTATAATACCTCGGACCTACCACTGACCCCGGACGTCTGATGTGACGACCATGCATAAGCTGACCTTGAGGAGGCTCGGGCATGAGAAGTTGCGCCTGACCATCCCATTGTCCAGCTCCCGGCTCAGTGTTTCATACCGGGGCATGGTAGAGACTGTAGAGAAAGTCGAAAACTCTTTGAGGTAAGCAAATTCCTGAATTGTGCTAGACCGAAATCGTCTCTCGGAGCTCCCATTCAATAGGGGGTTCATCCCGTGATTTGCGCTCTCTCGATCCAACATTGGATGCATTGTAGTTGCCATGTATAATTCTGTGGTTTCCACCACGTCCTGATCCCCGTATGCACTTCTCTAGACCTCTCCACGGCCCTCCTACATTCCGATATACCAGCCATGGTGAGCGTCGACGGTCTTTCAGGTGTAGACATTTCCCAGCATGCGGACGCACGAATCCGCAAAAAGCTGTTGGTCACGGCCTTGAGGCCTATGATCACCGAATTCCTCGAGTCCATACAATACACGCCTCCGCCCACAGGCAATAAGGATTTCTTGAAAAAGGGAATGCTCAAGTACGCGGCGTCCTCTGGCGTCCCGTACGGTGGGGACCCGCATGCCAGTCAGTGCTTCATGGCGGGCCTTGCTGTTGCCGGCGTAAGTGGCCTCGTACCCAGCTGGGCGTCCCGTGGCCAGCGGCTGAAACAGTGGCAGCTCATGTACCCAGGCCACCCGCTGGCGATCCAGGTCCATATCGGCATCTTCACGTGGCTCGGCTTCCTGATCGACGACACCAACCGGCACATCGCCGCCGACCTGGCGGCCTTCCAGGCGCGATTCCACGCCGGCCAGCCCCAGCCGACGGTGCTCCTGGCGTGCTTCGCCGAGAACCTGCGCGGGGTCTACCGGTTCTGGGACACGGTGGCGGCGAACTTCATCGTGCTGTCGGCCCTGGCCTTTGTGAACGCCAACGCCCTCGAGACGAGGCCGGCGTTCCAGCGCATGCTCCCTAACAGGGCTGGGCGGAGCTGGGCGTACCATTTCCGCAACGTGGAGGGCCTGCCGGAGCTCTATACCTATTTCATGTTCCCCAAGGCCGCTTATCCTGACCTTGGAGCCTACCTGCAAGCAGTCCCGGATATGGGCCGGTTTATCAACACGACCAACGACATATTATCGTGAGTGTCACGGCGCGAGGCGCACTTTGCTGGTGCATGTTGGAATCATGTTGTGGCAAGATGCTGATGAGCCGACAGGTTTTACAAAGAAGACGTGGTTGGCGAACGTCGAAACTACATCAACAGCCGGGCACGGTATGAGAACAGGACCGCCACAGCAGTCATGGCGAGGGTGGTCCATGAGACCGCGCAAGCGTACCATCGCGCTTCGGAGGTTGTAGAGGGACGGGCCCCGTACGCGAGAGTCTGGAAGGAGTTTGTCGCTGGCTATGTGGCTATGCATCTCACAACAAGCAGATACTTATTATCCGAGATTGGATTGGACTCAAAATACTGGACAGGGTAGATAACCCACGATGGGAGGACCACGACAGATGATCAAACGGTGGCATTGCCAGGGAGCACAAAACAGTAGGCTGTAGCAATCTAGATGAAAAACGGCGTGAGTCCCACCCCCAATACAAAAACCATGCTTCGTATTTCTTCGTTTCATCCGCCATCGTAGCATCTATCCAAGCAATGAGTACCAACAACTTTCCCTAGCATGGCTACGATCTAACAGCCCTAGATGGGCCCATCCACACCCTGCTCGAGTTCCTCCTTCTCGTCCTCCCCCAACAGACCAAGCGCCTGCCTCCGAGTCGGTGAGCGTGGGTCGAAGTATGGCTTCTCGCAGAGAGATGTAACGCGAGTGCCGTGCCTGGGGTATCGGCCCCCATAGTCCCACGAAGCGTGGTGGTTGGTAATTCTGCCACGCCTCGCCGTCAGCCACCGCCGCAGCAAGCCGCCACGCTCCCCGCCGGAAAAGAAGACACACCTGTTGTCCCAGATGGCACTCGTGCCGGGCGTCCACTTGAACCGGACCTGGATGTCCGGGTTGTTCTCGTACACGTCGAACAGGTAGCGGAGGATCACGTCGCTCTCGGCCCGGTCCAGCCCGACAATGCGGTCGCACATGGCGCGGTTGACGAACAGCGCGCGCCAGCCCGTGGCCGGGTGCGTGCGCACAAGCGGGTGGACGCGCTCGACGGGCCGCGGGGGGCCGCGCGCCGCGGCGGCGGCGGCGGCGGCGTCGTCGTCGTCGTCCGCGCGCGCGAGGTACGCGTGC
>JASMMZ010000015.1:869549-926736 GCA_038502455.1 Anisogramma anomala
GGTACGCGTGCGCCGAGCGGAAGACGGCGCGGCGGCCGTCGACGAGGCGCCGGAAGGCCGGCGACAGCTTCTCGTACGCGGCGTAGCCGCTCGCCCACAGCGTGTCGCCGCCCGTCGGCGGCACCGCGTCCAGGTGCAGGTGCGTGTAGCCGGCCGGCTGGCGCTCGTGCACGAGGTCGCTGTGCCAGCGCGCGGCGCCGCCGGGCGCGCGGAAGCCGGGCGGAATCGTCGCCGCCGCCAGGGCCGGCCAGATGACGCTCACGCCGGGCAGGCCGGGCACCTGTGGGGCTTGGGGCTGGGCGAGTATTGCGTCAGGAGAATGGTGGCGGCTTGGAGGCTTCCCACCACGCTGTGTGAAGGGGGCGGCGAGCATGACGTACGTGGACCTCAACCTCCCCGAACCAGGCTCCAAGCTCTCGCTGCTTCTGAGGAGTCAAGTCCTGGTTCCGGAAGAACACGACGCTCCTCTCGGCGACGAGCAGCGCGAGCTCGTCCTTTTGCTGGTCCGTGAGCTCGGACAGTTGGATACCCTCTATCTCGGTTCCAATATGCGCGGTGAGGTCGGTCACCTTGGTGGCGGCGGATAGAAGGGCCTTCTTCTCCTTGTCAGCCCTCGAGCCTGGGTCGATGTACTCGCGATCCTCGTTGCGAATCTTGTACACGTCGTCTAGGTAGAGCGGCCTGGCCGGCCTGTAGGGATAGCCGCCGCTGAGATCGATTCCAGCTTTCTTCAGCCGTATTTCCGACGGCTCTGGGAGGGCCAGAGTGTCCTTGATCGGCTGGGCAACATCGACGATGTCGGGGAGGATTGGGACTGCTGACGGTGCCATGATCTCGTGATGAATCTGAGGTATAGCTCTCGGGATGAAAAGCTCGGTTCTCTGCTGGATTTGGGCATGTGAATTGCTTTAGTATTCCCTTATTCCCTGCCCAGGAGTTTATATCCCATCTCTCGCGGTCCTGATTCGTTGGAGATCACCTCATGCTGTCGTCCTCCACACACGCGTCGGCCCCCCACGTCACCAGCACCGCCAGCGATACAAACAGCACGCCATCGCTTGTTAAGCTCAGATCATCATGCTGAGAAATGGTATCTTTGTGCCGTAGGTATCTGCGGGGTCTCCTCCCCCCTGCTGGGCTTAGGCCTGCTTGCGTGATACTGGGAACGTTTGGTGCCATCCTACGCCGGCCTGAGCATGCAATGCGCCTGGAACGCGCCCAGGACCAGTGCGACTGGCTTGCCCGACGAGGAATAGAGCCACATGCATTGGATTTGGCGGCAAGTTTCGCAGCATCTGTGGGTAGGACTTCAGTCGTAGCTATGATGTCGATTCGAGTCTGTTGGTCAAAATAGTATAGCGTTGAGTGTGACGATCGATGATATTCTTCTTTAAACAGTAGGGGCCGCTACTCGGCTTGTACCAGATTATTCACATAACAGTATTAACATACATCTCTTGTAAAGGTAAACGCTAAGATGCATTTTGCCTTATGTTGATCTGATACATATAACTGGTTAATGTAAATCATATTATATTGAATTACATTGGACATGTAACATTGCTATAATATTGACGATATTTTTTTGGTTTTGTGTCATTTTTGTAGAAAAATTCGAAAGAAAAATCCGAACTAATCATCATAAAACAGGTTATATCGCTTGCAATCATACCGCCTATTGTTCAGCTTTTCAACATTTTGTTTATAAATTAATCTTTACTCAAATTGAATTAAGTTTCGGAGTGTGGCTTTTAACACAGGTAAAAATGACTTTTAGCATCAATAAATTGATTTGGAGTTTTCACTTACATTTATAACGAATGACTCATACGGTTACTTATATCCTTATAACGCTACCCCTTTTAAAGTTTTTATTTCGTCACTCACACATATTCATAATCCGTTATTGGAAAGCGTTATCAATGCGTGATTGTAATATCAACGCGTTTTCTTTGCCTTTTTTCCAGTGCTCTTACCCCTGTTACTTACCGCTAATTGCCACCATCTACATGGAGATGAGATGTTGCCGCGCCGAGCAATACGTGCTTATACGACATTGTTATACACGGTGCTGCTGTACATAACGACTGGCATGTATGGCACTACTAACAAGGCGCAACTATATACTACGGTGTTATGCAGGCTTACACTATGCTGTTTTTTGAACTGGTGTGTATAAGACTTATATTTGTATATGAGAACCTAAATGAAACTACGAATTAAATTACATCAAAAATAAAATAGCGGATGTACTGATTTTAGTAGTATGAAGAAGTAAGCAGGTTGACAGGAGTAACACTGCTCAAACGTGAGAAAGTCTGTAAGCGGCTCATTATTAATGTACCCAAAAATACAAAGTCAATTTAAATTTACTACAAGTTATTTCTACGTGGACTTGTCACCTTTTTCATATTTCTCAAGTTGTAATCTAAAAGAAATGCGTTGAAGCAACTGTGACTTATTAAAGTAAGGTGTTTGATATATATACCTTAGTTTATAAAAGAGAGAAAAATATTAAGTAGTGGGTAAAACAAAAACGCCTAAATTAATATAGTAATGTGCTAATTCATAAAAGTTTAATAAGTAACAATTTACGATCATAAAAACGTGTTTCAACTGCAATCAACGTGAAAATAGTGTATTATAGTTAAAACCCCCATTTATAAACGTAAAATAATATTTATTATACAGTAAATGAACATAACTTTTCATCCTAAAAGAAATAGTCGAAACATTGAACTTGCGGGTTCAATCGAAGATATGATATTTGAATATTGGCTTAATAATACTACTTCAACAAAATAAAAGTCAAAGGATTTACATTGATTTCTATTTTCACGTATAAATGAATAAATTTTCTCGTTTTACACTCGCTGTGTTTATCCTATTAGTGCGTTATAATAACATCGGTTGAACTTGAATATTAAATTGGAACGGTTAAATAATGAATTATATGATATCACAAGCGTAATACGAATAAAATTTACGACCAGAATTTTGTAATTTGTACGATACCGTTTTTTTTTGCTTCTTGGAATTTGTTAAATAAGAGAAACATCATGTCTCAGTTACTAATAATACTTACTTTAATTACAGTTTGAATGCTAACTTATATATTGGACTGAATTTGGGTATTGATCTTGATTGACAATGTAAATATCTCAATAAATCGTAATGAAAGTAAAAATGTTTGCGTTATAGGTATAATGTGAATCTGAAACAACGAGTAAATCGTATCTACATATATATTATCAGATGATCAAATAACAAGTTCATAAACGGTCGAATCAAAGCTTAGTCATCATAATCACATATAGTTAAATTAATGCATTAGCAGAAGAAATTATTCTTATCCAGAATAATTGTGGAATCCTTCAATTCCTTCCTAGGAATTAGTTCAAAGATATAATTATCGTATTTTCTAATTAGCTTGCAGGGATGTGAAGTTGAAATTATATGAATAGTGATTTTCTTGCCTCGGGTTGGAGTTGCTCATTGGTAACGGTGTTAGTTAAGAGACGAGGAATATTTAAAATATCTTTATTGCGTGACGCAAGTTCACAAAGGAAGACCTGACACTATATTTGGCATTATTACAAGTACGTACCAATTGGTAACCAAATTTAAGAAAAAACAAGATTCAATTAGAAATAAACGAGATCAATGTAAATATCAACAACGCTATATGAAATGGTAGTTCAACTGTAGGTATAGAAATTGAATTTATAAAGGTTAATAACTCTTTGGGGAATCATTGCTCATTGTTGAATAATATAATTGAATTTTTACATAGTATTATTGATCACACAAATTCTTATTCTAGCTTGATATACTATCGGTGGTACCGATTACAATAATGAAATATCTTAGGATAAGGTGAGTAAGAAATTAGAAAGAAGCAATAATATTGATAGATTTCAAATTAGTATTAATAACGGAAAGCTCTATCTAACATAATGATTGAACGTTATTATCCTGTATTAAATGGGTAATGTTTAACTGATATTATCAGATAATAGTCTTCCATTGTTTGGTTATTTCAACGTGGAGTTTTGAATAATAAGCTGTGTGTTGGAACAAGAGTAAATTGTAGTGTGATGCCTAATTTAATGCGGGGTAGAGACCAATCATTTGTCTATACAATCTAGTTTGTTGAACAGTTAGCAGTCTGCCAAACTTAGAAAAACCAAACACCATGTATCCTTTCCAATATTATTAGTTGCTTCGACAACAATTGGAATTGATGACTTGTTGTAACATCTAGATTCCTATCAAGACCGGGGATTGATCATTTTTAAACCTGAAATATTTTGAAAAATATGTTCCAAATATTCACATAAGTTGAGACTTATCAATGAGAGTACGTAATATCTGTATACCTACTACGTAATAAGTTCACTTGACGAAGATGTTTTAATTCATCGTTTCTATCAAATTTATTATTCTGATAAAATATAAAATTCTAATGAAATATTGATTTACGAAAAAAGAATATGAAAAAAAAGATCATCGTATGCATAAAAAAGTAATATGTTGATATATTATAAAAATTAAGTTAATCAAGTTGAAATTAAAGTAGGAAACAGTTATAAAAAATGAAATCAAGAACAAGAAAGATTTAGGTAAAATGTTAAAGTTCCTATATATAATCGAATATTATAACGTATTACAAAAACCGGAGTTAAAATATTCTTGGTACAATCATACAAATAAAGTAAATAATGTTACAGTTTATTAGTATAGTCATCTAAATAAGATTATTTATTTGAATATGATGTTCCAAGTAATAGAATTCGTTAGATGAGTTGCAAGTTTAAAATTAAGTAAACTGTTGACCTCTTACTCACTTATTTATATTTACGATAGGTTTGAAATTTTCATACAGTTTCATTCGATGTGTTATCTGTAAGTATTTTCATTCACAGATCATTCGAAATGTCCTCACTTCTATAACTATGTATACATTTTTAAGTAGTAACAATAATTGTTATAAAATTGAACAACGCAACTGGATAGTTCAATTAAGAAAATTTCATTTAATCTGAGTAAAGTTGTTAGTGTAATTGAACAAGCACATATACTAATACTTTGTTTTTTTCATGTTTGCTGTAAAAAAAAAAAAAAATTTCAAATAGATAAAAGTTAAGAATTTGATATCTAATATTCAAGCAGTGATGTTCAACAATTGACGTATGTGTACAAGTTATTATGTATGATTTATCCAGTTCAACCTCCATTCTTATTGTATTTTTCTCCCCGAATTGAATTCTTGAAAAAAAAGGTGGTTAACGATGGACCATGGGATATTATGGTTGGAATCTCTATTATAAACCTCATTATGCATTGTGGGGTAAATTAATTTAAGGAATACATAAAAGTATCTATTTGATACATTAATATAGTCTCTATCGTCTTCAATATCTTATATATATTATAGTTTATATGGTTTAGCAAAACTCTACTATTTACGTAATATTCGAGTGTTTATAGTCATTGAATATAATCTAAATAACTATCTTGAAAACTCAGCTTTATGATATAAGAAAATTTTGTTAATGAAGAATTAAAATGATCATGACTATCAACCATAGCTTTAAGATAAATTTTCATCTTCTATCCTTACGTAAATATTTCATGTTGATTTTAGAGTTTGGCCTATCATGGTGTACAATTCTTTCATATTTTGCTCAATATAATATTTTTGGTTCTTGGTTTATTTTGTAACAAAAAATCAATTACATAATGTGTCTAAAAATTGATCAGTCGTTTAAACCGAAATTAAAAACTGTATTTTTTCCATTTACTATGTCTTTAGTAATTAATACCGTATTTATTTACTTGAGAGTTCATATCTATTAACTCTATATCATATTCCCCATAGTTTTTGCTATTCTTCGTTATATATTATCTACAGATACGGTTACTTTTCGTGTTTCTTTATGCTTACAATATTATATTTTCTTCATTTCAATATGTTACAGTTGATATAGAACTCAAGGTTCAGTTTATCTCAGAAATGATGATACGTGGTGAATCATTTAGAGAATTTGTATAGCTAACGAGGTTCTTTTTATCATGAAGATGATTGTAAACAATTGTATATTTAAATGTTATCAAATTGTTGTAGAAAGCGTTCATTTTTCAAGTTGTATATTAATTAATCATATTTAATGAACATTCTAATATGTTCCTTTTAAATGAAATAATTTTGTTGTGGTTTCTATTTATTTATAAAAATGGTACTGTAGGTTTTGAGAATTTTCAATGGATATATTTCGTGTTTTGAAAGCAAAGTTGACTACTGTTTTCATTCAAAAAACTTACAGGTCTTATTATAAAGAAACTTTTCATCTTTTGTTTTCAAAATGATAATCATCATATATGTAATTATTGACTTTGATTACTATTCTTCTGTCATTATTTCTGCAATATCATGTTTTTAATCATGTGTCTTTCTATTTTTCTATTTTTCTTTTTTTATATTATTATAGCTTCATATGCTTTTGCAAAAAGAAATTTCATCTATTATCATCGTTCTTTGTTTCTCTCCACCGCGCTGATTCAGGTAATCAATTAATTTTTCGAATTGAGTCAAGTGATAAATAGTATTAGTGTGATTGAAATAAGTTTAAAAAAATACTATCATCGGACACAGTGGTTCATGATAAATTGAAGCATATTATGATATTTTGCTCGCATGGAACAAGTAATATTTCAGTTACTTCTTTACATATGATGTATAAATAGTAAATATCGTTGAAGATAAAAGTAAATGATATTTATGGCTTTTTTCCATCGACATATGTTTTATTAAATGAAATTTATGAATGAAATTTCATAGGTTTCATAACATATTAGTCTGTAAAAGGTATTGGATCAGATTTTTTTTAGGTCTCTAACGATTATATCAAACATTTTTTTTAAGTTGTAAATATTTGATGCAAGACGATTATACAATTTTTCCAAATATTATTTTCATTAAGTTCTAGTTCTTATTTTCGATCAAGATGTTGCGTAGTATCTTTTCTCAAGAAACAATTTATATGATGTTTTTCGAACAGATTTTTCAAAACACGTTTATATTTTATCTTTCTCTGATTTTAAAATCATTTCTTCACTGACGTAATACCCCTACTTTCCAATGTTTGAATATGTATTATTTCACGGTTTATTTGGATGTATATTCGTTATTAAGTCGTTGAATACTATAGTATTAAAGTTATTCTCATTTGAGACAAGCTCAATATTTCATTTATTTTAATCATATATTCTTTTTCATTCATGATAAATGAAACTAGGGGTTCTTATGACCTTTGATCTTTCCAATGATTTTCATTATTCGTAAAATAGTTTTCTACAGTTAATTGTAACATGAATATAGTTGTTCAATTGATATATAATAAATTAAGTTGTTTCCTGACATGTATTTGGTATATTAACAATTTTTGTTACTTGTTTTCCACAATTTGAATATTTGTTGACGTATATTCAACCATAGACTGTGGATATTGGTTTTGACATTTTTCCAAAATTTAGAATTTATAATTTCTTCATAGTTAAAAATAAATGCTTTTCTTGAATCCTAACCCTCTAAGATCACATTTCCATTTATAATAACTTTTTAAAAAAAAATCATATTCGTTACCAGATTATTTTGAGAATTGGTAATTTTATAAGGATTTAGTTATCGTTATTATCCAAATACATTCAAGTTACATACCGTAACATGTGAAAATGTTCATTGGTCGTTATTTCTCTAATTTTATGTATGATTGGTAAATTGAAGAAGTACACGTTGTGGTTTATTCTCAATAAATTTTAGTCATGAAATATGACACTATTCATTAGAGTAACACTCTTTTTTTGACATATTCGATTTTTTTTAACGATAAACTAGTATTCGTATTAACATTTTACTTTGTGTTTAGTATGTAGTATTTGGTTAACCTTTTCATTTCATAGGATACTTTTTCAATCACTATTTTTCATTTCTCCTTTTATTCAATAATCGTTATATCTCCAAACGTTTATTAGGCGAACGGTTCATTTATATATTCATTCCATTATTTTGTGAATTTTATAATGTGCATAAAGTTGTGTGCTATATGTATTGATGAATTTATAGTATGAATTACCATATTTCCTTGGAAATTTCGAAGAAGAAAAACAGTTATAGTATCCAATATAATATTATGTTATTCAATGTTAATAACATGAAATATTCTTATTCATTTCCAAATTTTCTTCATACGAAGACTTCAAATTTCAAATAATAAAAGAATACATGTCTTATAATCCATTATGTTTTAATAGGTAATAAAGTATTAATTGAAGATTCAGCTATAAGTTTTGAATGATTCTCAAATGCTGTTTGGTACCATTCAATGATATTTCATATTAATATTAAAGAAGGTAATTTATGTTTAGAATGTGGGTGTATTCTACAAATCAGCCAATGTATTACAATTAACCCAGTAATACCAAACGATTGGCTTTTTTCAAATGATTCGTACGATATCAGCCTTATATCCAAGATTGATATTTGTAGCCGGAATATTGAATGAACTTGAATACATAGTATGGGCTTTATATCCTGACACTATAAAACTGAGTAAAAGAATTGATACATGAAACCACCTCTAGAGTTCACCCAAGCTGAAATAGTTCATTATAAATTTATGAATGAAGTTACGACGATAGGAATTCATACAAAGTACAGTCAAAAGTAAATGCATTTCATAGAAGTCAGACTCTTCATTTTCCTTTAAAATGATCCACACCTAAATATTTACCCCTTTAGCCTCCGTTTTATTTCTTTTGTGAATTTTTAACGAAAGAACTGATGATTTTATAACGACATATTTATCAGCAAAGTAAACCTTTTGAGTCATATATAACGAAATGAAATAACATTTCAACTACTAAATTCAATTGGTTTAATACCAAGAATACTGTTACAGGGTAAGTTTTTGAATAATTATGACCGACAAGCATAACGGAGAAAAACTATAAGATATAATTAATTAATTCATTACGATTAAATTCTTAGTATCCTTCTTATGGGACTAAATTATAATCGAAGAGATACAATTTGAGAACGAATTATGATCCAAGTTATTGGAATCTTCTAATGTAAATACGCTTTTAATATACAAGACCCTACGTTTAACACCTTGTTAAACAAATTGATATCATAATTTTCCACAGTTATATTATATAGAACTGTTAGAAACATATACATACGAAAACATGACTAAAAATACAATATTAATTACATATAATATATCAAAATATAGATACGAGAACATCAAAAACCTCAATATTAGATAAAATGATTTCAATCTATAATAGATAATGAAACATTGAAACACAGGCCTATAAAGTCATAGATTTTAACGAAAACAAAGCGTTTATAACAGAACATTATACATTATTTGAGAGACTAGGTTTATATTTACAAAACATCCTATTCACTAACAATTAAATATGAACCGTATATTTTTTGAGATTCATTGTGAAAACCACAAGAATATTGTGAATACGTAATTGAGTAGAAACGATTCGATTACTAGAATGTTAACAAATATTCGAATGAAAAGTTCGTAATGCAATGAATACTCAATCACATGATGATGTTTTGAATATAAAGTTTATCAGTAATTTAACAACCATTCGAAAATATGCCCATAATTTTCATCTTAGGAAGTTTACAAGAAAGACTTTCTATTTAAATTTAGAAACCTTACGACTTAAACCATTCACTATTTAGAATACATGAAACGATATTTCGTACCAAGGAATATGTTCAATATAGGACTGATCAAAAAAATACACTGGGCCTAATTCTAGATATAATGTTTTACGATAATGAAAAATAAGCTACGAATATGAACCATTACAAATCCGATGACATAAATCTTTCTTTGGACCCGAAAACGAAAATTCTTTTGATAGATAAGACAATGGTGACCATTATCGTCCGAATGATGATACGTCCTATTCCGGATACATTTACACATTTCCAATTGTTTATATAAAATATCAACATTCTTACCGTCATTATAAACCTGATATGGTGAAAAATGATTCAGGATCAATAAAATGATCGCTTAAGTAAAAAAAATGAAATAGGTAGTTCTACTTTTAAGGCCTCAAGATAAGAATTTTAAATTTAAGTACAGTAGAAGTACGTTGTTTACACATATGATATCAATATTCAAGTTCAATTAAATTGTATCCAGTTATATATAACGCGTAACACATCGATATAAAACGTTGAGTTTTTCACTACATGAATAAATTCGGCCAAAAATGAATACTAAATACATCCACGCCAGAAAAATTCCAATCCTCATTTTGAAACAATTGAGATTTTCGATTGAAGCCTTTCTCAATTGGTTTAAAATTTGTATTTTAACTATGTTTCAGATTTACAACTTGAAAAATTCGCTTACAACAGTTTCATTATGAAAATAATATCAATCAAGAGTAATTAATGAACTTTATGCCATTTTCAAATTGATATATTCAATGTATCACTATATAAAAGCTTCCAAAGTTATGGAAGAAAATACTTGATAATATAGTCTTAAGCAAGTAACAATGTGAAAGGAAATAAATACAAAAAAATATTTATTAAGAATGAATAGAATATCGAAAAGAAGAAAAAAACTTTCAACATGTTTCATTGAAGGTATAGGATTGTTTCTTTAAAATATTCCTGTTGATAATCCTTGCCTGAAAGACTCTATAACCTTATAATATTGCACATTTGAATTGTTGTCGGAGTAATAGTAGTATTACCTGGTAAAGTAGTGAATGTATTATTATCGATTAGAAAGACCACAATCTGGTTGCACATAAATTTGAATTTCTCATTGCGTGGCCCGTGCCCTAATCTGAATTGTGAATTTATTATACTTAACTTTTCATTCAATACTATTCACCTGAATTTTAATACATACAATTTGTAGTTTGTATATTAAATCTTCTTTACAGTATAATTAACTAACTGTATAATAATTACTATTTCTCCAATACTAACCGATTTATGTTTTTTATACATAAGTTGGTTCAGTTGACGAACTATTTATAGTAGAGTTTAAATTACCTCCCCGTCAACCAACTTAACACATATTCATTCTCGATATACATTGACACTAATTATCTTACTTGCGCCCACGGCTTCGAATTCAAACTTTAGAAACTACCGTATTCGAATGTCTCGCTACAAACTCATACAGATATCGAATTGAATAGTGCCAGTTAATTTCGCCATCTTCAATTCCATGACAGTTTTTCAATTTACTCAAGGTTTTCAACATCCTATTCTACTTGTCTGAATGTAACTCCATCTTTCCTGAAGGCATCTTAACTTTTCTCTCGATAGGTATGCTCAATTTATTATTTTCCACCAAACTTTCCAAAGCCTTTCCAATACCAACTTCATCATAGAACCCGCCAAATCATCTTTACCATCGATCCACCTAAATACTTCGATGTTTGTACTATTACAAGCTTCGCGAAATGCCATTACATCAATTATAAAACTTTTTTTCTACTAATTTGTTCCTCGTTTCGAATAACATTCGGATAAGCTTTATGAATGTGGGAAAATTTTCTTTGAGGTAGAAAAAATCATCAGTTGCCTACGAACGCTATTAAAGGTTTCATATATCGCCATACCTCTTTTAAAATCAGTTATTATATCGTGAACCTACCAACTTAACAAGCATAATATAATTGATTTTTCATTCATGTTCATTCAATTGAATTCCCTATAATGATGACCAAAGCTTCTTACAATGTATCCTTATAAACTATCGTTAAAAGGAATCCGATATTAAATTACGGATTGAGTTTATTGATAAAGAAGCTTTCCATAAAGCTATTGATATAACACAAACTATGTTAATGAATACTACATTAATCATAAAGTAAACGTTCATGATTAAACAGTTTAAATCTTAATTTAATAGACTGTGATTTTTGTTCCTTTGGTTTGAAATCTGTATGGTAATCGAAAAATCAAAAAATATATACAACTAGTATACAATCGTGACTTAATTTCTACATACGTGTTACTTCAAATTCGATTCAACTTTCAAAGTGTTGAACTTGTTAAAAATAAATAGGTTAAAGTTTTAACAATTTAACAAATACTTGAATAAATATTAACACGGTCAATACTTCGTTAACGGATTAAGAATCCATCAATATCGAAATATTTACCTTTTGGTAAGGTTAGCACCAGATATTAACTCCACATCATTAATTTTTTCATTACACGTAAATCTAGACCCATTAAACTGATCGATTCAAAGAGAAATGTATAGTTAGTTTTTAAATATATGAAACCTAAATCTCTGTTTAACATCATGAATAAGAGTAGGCCATGAAATTAATATATCATATAACCCTGGTTTAAAGTACAATGAATAAGTTAGAAACTGATCAACGGTATTTTATCTAATATATATAACATCATAATGAATTTTAAAATATTCCTCGATAAATTCTTGTCACTTAGTCTATAGATTAATTCCAATCAAACCCATTTTTGTAAATCAATTACTAATTTCATATATTCTTTTGTAATTTTACTGCTATTTATGGTAAACTTTTTAGTAGTTCTGATTTATAGTATTACTACAATTACGACTAATTAACGTTAATTTTTTTTTTCAATTGGTAGTAATTTCTTTAAGGTTAAGTATACATCTTCATTACTATATTTTGAAATGATTAAATAAAACGTTACTAATAGCTTCTTCGTAGACTTATTCTGAATATCGTAAACAATACTGAATCTCAATGTCGAAAAATTCATATCTCACAATATAAAGATGCGTTTGGATATAAATTGTACACCTTCTAGCGTAAAAGATCTATTAATCTCAATAATACCAATATTTAGAAAAGAGTTATTTAAAATATTAACAATTCATTTTTCGCGAAGCTTCACAACTAAATCTTAACCATTATCTCCATTAATATTAATCCCATCATACTATAGATTAGACGCAGTATATTTTTTTATCCATAATATTCCCTTTTTTGAGTAATCGGCCGCGCCGTCGATCTTCTATCGCGTTATCGCTTAAGAAAATGAAGGATTATATTAGATAATGTTTTTAGCTGAAGAATCTTCCTTACTATTATCATTGTTACCGTTTATATGCATAATATAGAGTTGAAGCTAATTTATACAAAACTATAAAGGCATTTATCAATTTTAACCAATATTTCACGGTGAAATATGCTTCAAATATTAAATCAACCCTTATATTTACGTATTTTTTGTTATGGAACACTTTACTCTACAACAGAAACAGTGATATGACGATCGTTTTCAAGCCTCTTTTTATAAAAAAAACATTATTGACTTGACGCCTTGCTAATTGATTCTGAAATTACTTTAACACTTCACCATATACCACCACTATATTCCAAATACTTACTAAAACGTCAGATTAACTCATTGTACGATGATATACTTCCAAACCCAATAAAAGTTTTACTAAGCTATCAGACCATGATATTATTCACGCCCGATACTTCAATAGAGAAACTTGCCTTCGAATTGATAGAGCTTCCGATCGCGAACGTAAAGATATCATACATTTTATAAAATAATACATATTCTTTTTCGATATTTGCAAAGTTTGAGTAAGCTTTCACAAATATATACTGACACTGAATCCTAATCATTTCAATACACTCTAAGAACTTTTGCTCCAGAACATTTATAGCAATATATATTCTACAATATCAAGTATACATATGTAAAAATTGATGCTTAACATAGTGGACGTTTTCAAAATATCTATATCCGACAACAACTTAACGAATATAACAACGTAAGAGTAGGTTAACGAATCCATCACGTAAAAATCAGACTTTTCATCCACGTAAAACAAGGGAACGAAAACCTCATAGTGGAAAACCACGTTGTATTTTAATATAAATTTAAACATTTAGAGTATAATCTTATATTTAACTCAAATGAAAAATGTTTGAACAACCCACAATGCAAAATATTGCACGGAATTTTACTTTGTAAACTTGATGACCTTATACAACCTATCGAAAAAGGGGTTATTTTAGCGCTGGTAGAATGAACGTATTTCTCATTCCGTCAAATCAACTATAGTTACCATTAAACTATCAAAATAAGGTTAAATATATCACTTTTTAGAAGCGAAAAGAAACTATCAGCTGTTATCAACTAATAAGTTAATGTTAAAGTTAACGTTGAAACACAAGATGTTTATGTTTTTGCAATATAGGATAGACTAACGTAAAGACTTTCAAAATATAAATCGTATTTGGTTTATCAATTCTTCATATAGTTGTAAATTACAGGAATAATGATAATTCGTATAGAAAATAATCAATTCCAGCTTTATCAACATCTGAAAGGTTAATCACTAGAATAGTAATATTTTCCTATTGTAATACTATATATTAGGAATGACTACTTTTTCAATTTTTTACTGCCCATATATATGATATAATACCTTAAAATGTATAATCATCGCAAACATACAGATTGATAAAGGTATTTGAAGTTTTATGTATTTTATATTGGGAAGAAATGTTAGGGTTTTCGCCACTGAAATAGTATAAAAAGGCATAATCGACTAGTTATTCACCTGTAACAAAAACAATATATTTTTAACTCATCACTTCCTTTGGCTTATAGTTATCGATAAAAATCTTTTTGCAATTGCAATTAACAATGTAATCTAATTAATATGACTAGAATGTAAAAAGGTGATGGATATAATAAATTATAAATTATTTAAAACAATTAGCTGCATAGTACAGAATTAACTAATCATGGGACTTATGAGTAATCCTATATTTTTGTCAATATTACGACTATAATTTTTAAGATTAATCAATTAGGTTTCATCTAAATCTTACCATGTAACAAATTCAATTATAACTCTCAATATGAAACTTGAAACCGGATTTTGAATAATAGTATCTCTGTAACAAAAAGGAATATAATATTTCCTGACACAGTTTGAATAATCAGAATCGCGTAAGTCATCTAGTTAAACATTTCCACCAACTAAATGTAACGTAAATTCCACTATAATGGAAAAAGAAAAACATAACAAATTAAAAAACCCTTCACAGGTAGCATCTATACTTTATAAAGCATATTAAAACCCGCTAATACCCGTATGAACTACTCATACCTTCTCATGAAATATAGCCTCGCCAACGATGGTTTGCCTTATGAATTACATTCACATCATCAACTTATCAAAAATATTGTTAAAAAATTCATTAATGTTTCCTCGTCTTTCTTCTTAGCAATAGTCATAATCCACTACGTTTAAACCCAATCCGAATGATATTACGCAAAGTGGACGTCATACTCAAAATGATTCTTCATGCCTTTATAAATTTAATGATTGGAAACTGATTTCATTAAAAATAATCAGGTAATACTTTCTGTTCATAACCTAGGAAGATTCCTCAAAACAAAAAGAGTAAAAACCTTAAATGAGGACCTCTATTCACGTAAGAAAATTCAGGAATAATATTATTCTTGTATGAAGTATACTATTATGTTGACGATTATACTTTTTTTGTTTCATGACGACTTCTAGAAAAATATATAAAAACCTAATTATGATTGCTAACTACTATTAGAAACTTGGGGAACATATTAAGATAGTCATCCAAATCATCGGAAATGTTTCTTGTCAACTCAAGTTTCGAAACTTCAAAGTCGCGATAATAAGGATACTTACCAGTTGATTAGATCGAGGTGTATGATCCTAAGGCAAAACCTGTGGTAGGCTTACGTATATTATTATATGTTCTATGAGAAGTTTTTCTATCAATCTAGTAATTTTAAGAAAACCTAATTAGATTTGATTTACTTGACGATTTCAAGGAAAGCTTTGAAAACATTGGCGATATTGTTCAGTTAACCGCTTAATAAAGACGATGTGAATTCCTCTTACCAGATTTACGGCTGCTACATTATGTATTCTGCTTATATTCAACGTGTATTCTACGCTATTACACGAAAGTACTGGATTTTCAAATAGATCAACAAGTTTCTAATCGTAGGCCTGTGAAGAATGAATGTCAGCAGAGTCAAATACTTAACTTAACTAGAGATTAGGGGATGATGGCCCTCTAGAACATGGGTAAAAATATTAATAGTTGTTAACGCCTTTTTTTCCCCCTTGTAGAACTTAAAATATAGGATTTCAAAATCAAGGATTTGAAAAGAAGAATGGGGTTCAGCCAATTCGAAAGGACAAAAAAAAAACGGAAAAGACCCAAGTTTTTTTCGGGGACATAAATCTTTTGGAGGAAAACCTAATTATCTAGTCCTTCATATAAACCCTGTTTAATTGTGATTCAATGTATAAATTAACCAATCGTCAAGTGATTTATGAAAGTCTTGAAAAGCATCAGCCGCGCGGTTAAAGTTTTTAACGACATCTTAGTTGAGGATATAATAGCTAACAAACTTGATCAGATGCTCTTTAATTAAGTCGTTGTTAACACATCATCTCCAATCCTCCCTACCGTAATGGTTAAATAAAACAGATCCAAAGGATTTGATTTCTATCATTCGCTTCTGGTCGTTTATATTCATGTTGTAACTTGCAATTTATTATACATTTTAGCGTTTTATATACTTGGTTGTTTGGTTCAAAACGTTTAACAATTTTAGAACGTAGAGACTTGATGTTTTCGGAGAGATTGAGCGACTTAATATTAAGTGAAGTAATATGACATTCTGAATATAACTTGAATAATATTGTTGATTTTGATCAAGGTATAGTTCTCAACAATTAACAATATAATAAGGTAAAGATATAGACATTGGCGTAGAATGTAAAGTTTAGTGTAGGAAATAAGGTTAAAGATTTATTGTTGTTATTATTTTCAGTTACATGTCTTTAGACTGAGTTGTTTTTACAATTTTAAATTTTCGGTAGTAATACCCGAAGTAGCAATTACTTATCCATTTACGAACTTCACAATCTTCGAGACCCTGAAGAATTGAATATCAGCTCGTTCAAGACAAATTCAATCAAGATTTCTTAGTTTGTTTATTGGCGTGACCATCGCTAATTCCGGACGGCTGTTATAAATTATGGCAATCGAAAAGTCTTCCCTACATACTATTGTTGTATATTGAAGTAGTAATGAAGGCACATGGGAAAATTCATTCCTCAACCTTAGTCATACCCAAAGAGGAACCATGAAAAAAAACCACTTTTAAACCTATTCAATTGATATATGACTAATAATCAGTAACTAGTATTAATGGTCCTCTCCTGATAGGCCAAAGAATAATGCAATATTTATCGATTCTAATCGTATTCAAAGTAACAATAGTATTGTATGGTCAAGTGGTGAGTGTCTTCATCTAGGTTTGGTAGTCCGTTAGCTGCTCTTCACACCAGATTGTATGGGGAATTTCCTTTCCCGTGCCCTAGTCTGGATTGCGTACATATTATACATAACTTTATATTTAATAAAGTCCAACAGAAAAATAATACTCTTAACTGGGGGTGGGTACAGTAAACTTACTTGGCAGTACTATTAACTAAATATTCTAAAATTACTACTCTTCCAACACTTTCAATTTAGAAATTAATTAATCGTTTTAAAAATATAAGTTGCATTAAATAACAATGAGGGAAAACTTAACGAGGTTTTTTAGAGATTACTTATCATGAAAGAAAATCAAAGGTTACGTTAAAATATTCATGATAAAATTTACATAGAGACATGAGAAGATATATTGAAACTAAAAGCTAAAAATGGAATCTCCAATGAGGAATACAGGTCAACTAGATTATTTAACCCGAAGAAAGATTCTATCATTTTTCATGTATGGTTGAATTCACTATGAAAAGTCTCATGAGGAGGGAAAATACAAGTAACTGAAACGTATATTTCAAAATTCTCTGTAACACAAACATAGAAATTTTGGTGAACAAAGCACATTGACTTCTCAATATTGCCACCAAACAGGTGAAATTATACTACAAAGCAAAACAAACAGAGGGAAACCTCACGCAAAACTTCATACCGGGAAGACCAAGTTAATAGGAGGCACCAAAACCTATCATTTATAAAAACCGGAAATTGAGACGTCTAGAACGACCAAGAAAACAAATAATAATACTTACCGAAGACTAATATTAATATAAAACCATAAACCTGATCAAGAGTACATTTTTTTTTTTGGTGAATAACTAATGTTATAAATAAAAAGGACGAAAAAGTCTATAACCACAAGATAAAAGTTAAATGATACATAACGACGTCTATAACACCATGTTGGGAAAATGAAAACCCCAGGATAGATAGTATTTTGCAACAACAAGTTTTACAACTTCTTTGGACAGCAAATTTATAGAAGAAAAACAATATAAATCAGGCTTATTCAAAGCCTTTCATTCAATCAAGAGAAATATATTATGTAAAGTTTTGTTGAAAATGAAAAACTATTGAAACTCACGGGTATTATGATGAGAAAAATCAATAACTATCTAGATGATAAACAAAAAAAATGGAAAATCACTTAACCACTGATCATTATCAATGATGCTAATAATTAAACAAATCAAAAGAATGAATTTATTAATTGATGCATGCCTCAAATATAAACACAATCTGCTTGAAAAAAATAACGCAAAATATTTATCAAACTTTCAAAATTACTTAAAAACAAATACTGAACAAAATCAGTACTTCGGCATTTCAAATCGCCAGACGATATTATTGATACTTGTATTTATGAATTCATAATATGACAGAACCATTCCGAAAAACGTATGTTATTATAAACTGAACCATTCACATATACATCCAACTTAAACATATGCTTATTTTGACATTATTAATATATAAATGAATGAATTTTTTTAAGGTGTACGTAAATTCGTTATACGAAATTACAACGTTATTAATGCATTTTAACTTGGAAAAGTTGAACGAATTACGAAGATATACAATTGGAACATAATACAAGTTAATAAGTCTATAATCCCTCTTTATAACAACAAGAAGACAGATTCATTATGGTATTATTTCTCTAGAAAATTGAAGAAAAAGTTATCGTAGCATTGATATAATATTCTTCAAAAAACAATTTGTTGAGTAAAGATTTGTTGATGTTGAAATTAGAACTATATGTTAAAATATAGGTTTTCTAGAAGTTTTAATAAATTTTTGACTGAAAATTCGTCTTACTATGATAGCAATAAACTTAATAAACGCCTTGAAAGTAAAATATACAACATAAATAAAGGGACAGCAAAGTTCATAGAAACATAAAATCAACCAAACTCATAATGTTCTGAATTTTTGTTTTGCTAATGAGGCATACTTAAACTGATAAATTAACATGGTAGTAGTGTTCATCGAAAAAACGATAATATGCGGATAAAGATAAATCATTTTGATTCGAGATGCTTACATTGGTTCTTTATTTAATGTAAATATATAGGATGACGTGTATATTTTGGTTATATGCGTTATAATGAAGGGCATCTATAGTGATACAAAAATATAAACACCGTTGATATAGTTATCTTGGCATTTGAATTAAAAACAATTCGTATTATGATTTTTTTTTTAAAAAAAACCCTGTTTTTACTACTGTTGTCGACATGGTATACATAATGAAGAAGAAAACTGTAATTGAGGTAATACCACTCGGAATAGTATTTTAATCCAGGGGAATTGAAAGGCAATAGATAAATTCATGTCAAAGATAATTCTATTTATACCATTTCAAACCGTAACGCATCAAATAATTCAAAAGGTTTCCTCAATATAAACGCGTCTATTTTTCGTATGAAAATATACAATGATGAACCAGTCAAGAATATAACGTTTGGAGACGAGTAAAATCTATATATGAAACAAATGGAATAAATTTGAGAATGTAGAGAAAATTACCATGAACCAAGCTTGATCAATTATAAAACTCAAAAACCTTCTTGCACTTAACAAGTAACATAAAGAATTTTACCCCATAACAAAACGACAACTTCTACCTAATAAAAAATAACTTTCATTCTCACCATTATCGATATATAATGATTAAATATCATATGAAACATGTATTGACATTTTTATAAAATGGTTTTTATACTATTAAGAGTGTTTTAAAATTATTCAAACAATATTGTAAGGCTTATTGTCAATCTTTCAACCTATTTGTAAATCAATACTATATATTGAAAGCAATTTTCATTACGTTCCCAACGTAAAATTCAAAATGTAATCAGTGAAAACGGATAAAAGCACAGTAATGAATGTTATAAATTATTGAAAAATTTACAATGAACAGGTATTTATACTGTAACAAAAAAAAAAAAAAAGTGTGGAAAATATTGACTGGTATTTTGGCAAATCAATTTGGTTCATTGAAGTCAGTAATACGTCCTATTAGTTCACTGTATTTGTTATGTAACTAAATGTTTTAACTGCAAATCAAATTCTGTAGGTACCCAGTTTTGACTAGAGTATAGACCTTACAATTATCTATATCAATTTTTGTATAGACCAGCTAATAGTATACCAAACTTAGAAGTTATATTTCACCACTATCACTACACCATCAGTTACTTCGACCGGAGATTCGAATCTACTACTTTACAACAATATAAACATACTAATACTGATCAGTTCTTATTAAACTAAGAATAGATAAGCTAGGTAGAGGAATGGTAGAGAAAAGATTTTTACCAAGTGCTATAACAATCTCATATTAGTTTTTGTGCCAGTAAAGTACAGAAAACTTCTAAATTGCGTCAATTTTAGTGGTAATTCAGGAGTGACCATGGTATCATCATCGAAAGCACCAAGAAATCTTCGTTAACTCAATTTTAGAAATTTTGAGATTAACCACTAAAAGTCTTAGTCCGTACTACTTTTGTATGTAATACTACTCCTACAAATTTTAAATTGTATAAATGATAAAGTTTCACAATCTTCAATTATTAACTTAATGTTTAACAACAAATAACTTAGAAACTTTCCTCACACATAAAAGTTTTCTTTATACACTTCTTTAAAATTTTACTTCGCACTTTAATCATAAACATGACGATTGAAAACCCCCAAATTAATATTGTTAAAGGCTTTGCTACGAAGAAATTTGTCAAAAGCCTTGGATCTAAATTATTGAAGCACTTGAAAAATGCTTTTGGGTACACGAAAATCGACAAATACTTTATCCTTAAGCACTTAACTAATGTAATCGATCGTTGCATACTCGATCTCAACTTTACCGGAACCAATTAAAAACCTATCGCCTTCAACTATTTTCCGAAATGTATTAGCGATTCAACCTTGAATATGTACAAAAAATATAGATGAAGAGGTTCAAATTAAAATAATGATTGACCTATACAATCGAGGCATCAACCTCTTCATGAAGAATTGGAAACTGTGCAGTTTTAGAAACGTACTTCATAAGTACGCCACAGGCGAAAACCGGCCTTAAGAAGAAAACTCTTCTAACGACCTGAAAACTTTCGAAAACCCTACTGGAAACGTTGCCAATATCCCCTAAGATACTCGCGTTGAAAACCTTGAAGATCCTCAAAACCTACCACCAAAAGATTTTCAAACGGCTAAGGTATAGGCGCAATAGGCGTTACAGACTTAGCAAGTTCAAAAGCTTGAGGTACAAACGCAACAGGCGTCACAGGCCCAACAAGTTTAAAAGGCCAAGATACAGACGTAATAGGCGTAATAGGTCCGTCAATCCCGATAGGTTCAGCAAGCCCATCAAGCCCGATAAGCCCGGCAGGCCCGATAAACTCGACATGCCCAGTAGGCCAGGAAAGTCCAACAGGTCCGACAGGCTCAATAAACCCGTCATGATCGAAATACACACTCCAAGGGCGTCGGAGGATTACAAAGCCACCTAGCAATCTACCTGGGAAAGGCCAAATTACGTGACGTGGAGAAACAAGGATATCCTGGCAAACTGAAAGAATGACAGGGTAAAGATGGTGGGAGTAATATAAAAAAAAGCATGCTCGGTCCTACTGGTCAAAAGGAGCAATTGGTGACGTATGTAATACGCGCAAGTTCATCGCAAAAGACTTGAATACAGGAGTTAAAGAACTATGGACTCGGAACTCCTGGGCCAAGGATTGTAATTGAAGTCTATTGAGCTATGAAAAAGACTGAAATTAACGCGGGTGAGGCCAATAGAGTGGGAAGGGATTTCAAAGACTGCCAAAAATTAGTGGTTAACCACGCTGACACGCAGGCACAAAACAAAAAGTCGCGAATGTTGGAACAATATTGAATATTATTTTGAGCAGGTCAATGACAGTACAATCAAGTCAACTATACTGACTGTAAGTTGACTGAATTGGTTGTGGGATTAACTACATTAACTGCAAGTTAAATACAGTAGGTTACTACTTTAGACTAAGGCACAAGCCAAGATATTGGCTATACAAATCAGTGTGCAGACCGGCTAGCGGTCTGCCGAACTAAGAAGTAACACATTATTCCTTTTAATGTAGCACCAGTTACTTCGACCAGATATTTGAATCGACTACATTTCAACGATAAAGGCCGACCAACAAAAATGAAACAACACTTTTGACGCGACAGAAAAGCTATCAACTACCAGCAATACGTTTTTAATAAATCGGCGTACAACTGCCACTCATATACGAAAACATAAAGAGTTCAATGAATATATAACAAAAAAAATTGGAAAAATGAGCCTGGATACAAAATGAAGTTATTATAGAATACCGAAACTAAAAGACAACATAATCGTCTCGTTACTGTATTTCTTTTCTTAAAAACGGAGACTACTAATTACATGAATTATCCATAGACTCATATATTTTACACGATCATTATCCCTGGCTTCATGAGGGCTTACCGAAATCTACAATACTAGAGCTTATAATCCTTGTGAACGCCTACAAGGTGCTTATATCTAACCTGGCAAGTCTCAATACGCCATTCCTTTTGATTTAATACTTAAAGGCTTGTATGCGAATTTCCATCCTGGATAGTAGAGCTGTAAATCTTTATCATGCCGCCGGTTGGAGAAATCAAAAAGTCCGATCTAAAAATTTGCGTAAAGATAAAAATTATCTCAAAATGGGTACATAACATTCTCAATTTTGAATATTTGTACAAACGTGTTCATTTTAAACATCAAACATAGGCAGTTTTGCGGAATTTCATATCACAACCCTCCAATCTCCTCAAAACCAGTTATAGGTATACAAAACCCAAATTTCAAGTGACAAAACTGATTTTCATATCTTATCTCACGACACACTAAGAAAAAGATTCCTAGTACCACTTCATTTTAAACAAATAAAGACAACTACATAACAAAAAGATTTTCTCGAGTTGGAACATTGATTAGACTAATAAGTACGGACCAATTAAATCCGCTATAATTTTTACCAACCAATTACGGTACATCTTTTTAAAATAGAAGTGGAGATATTTGAAAATACTATTAATTTTCATGTAACATGCGAAACTTCATAGTTATGGTTATAGAGTCAATACGAGCCATTTGACTGGCCGTGTGACGACTCGCCCAAGTATCGAGCAAGTCTTGATGAATTTTAGCAATTATACATTGCTGTATCGTCATATAAAGCCTGATCATTATAAACATCTCAAAGTGTTGGTAGGGCTTTAGACGTTGCGACGTTGTCGATTCAACTGGTCAAAATAACAGTAGTATAGCGTGGTCAAGTGGTAAATGTATTGTTATAGGTTCTGCAGACCGCTAGCTGGTCAACGTAGTAATTTGTACGGCCAATTGTTTGGCATTAGCCCCAGTATAAAGTGGGCGCATATTCAACTTGTTTTGCAACCAATACAGTAGACCTGCACAAAAAAATACACTTTACCTGCAGTTAGTATAGTTAACTTTACTGTAAGTAAAGTTGACCTACTACACTGCAAATACTACTATTCCAATACTGGCGGCTTTTTAGTTTGTACGCGTACGACAGTATGGTTAACCAATCTTTTCCGGTAAACGTTGAATTACGACTTTGTTCACTGGCCAAGCCCTTGTTAATTTTGATAAACTTCTATATCGAATTTCACCTAGTTACGTATAAATTGATCCTGGTTACCGTGATATGCCATACGGTTCCGAGGTCTGACTTCATCAACTTTTACGAAAAATTCTTCCATTACACGCTTTTATAAATTTTTAATTTGGTCGTGTTAGTTAAATACGTTTCTATTATTCATTCCCGGGTAGTGTTCTAGTTCGCATGTATATCCTTAATTGCTGCCACGTGATTTAGGTATTTTGGGTGGCCTATGAACATAGCTTTCAATACGTATAGTTAATTTGTTGCTGTTTGAAAGTGTTTTGAGGGCTTTGTTCGGCGAAACCTTTGTTAAAGCATTAAAAGGATTGACTTTTCCACTAATCAACCGGAATTCCTTAATCATTTTTCCTTCGTAGGCTTCGCGAAGGGTGATGACGTCGATTACCAGACGTCTTTTCGCAAGTAATTCCGATTTCGAAAGGTATTCGTACAGGTTTTTCGAGTTGGTACAAATTATCACGGGGATAAAAAGAATCCTAAACTACCTGGTAATAAAGTTAAGGTTTTTTTGATAGTGCTATGTCTAAATTAAATTCCCCTTTTATGCCGTAAACCTTCGAAACTAATACGCTTTGTATAATCCTTTTGCATTTGAAATTTGTCCAAATTTTGACCGCCGATAATACTAAATTAGCCCTTTTTTCTATCTTCACTAACTAGTATTATGAGGTAGTCGATTTCTAAAAATAAGTCGGTTTTGTTTAATAAAAACCTATATGTAAGGATCATTAGTTCAACCCTCGACAAGTTGATAGAAATCATATTAATCCCCTAGTCCAAATTTTATAATTTTCGCTTACTTTTCTTGTTAAGCCGAATGAAGTTGTTACCTACTGTAGTTTGTATTTGCGCCGCGATACAAAGGTTGTAAAAGGCTCTCGGTTAATATAGGGTCACAATATAGCTGTTAAACTTACGTTATTTTGGGAACCATTCATTCTTAGCTACATTAGTTTTGTTAATTGTAACTAAATGAATACTCTAGCCATTTTGGCTAAAGTTAAAGCTAGTATTATTACTATGAAGGTGGATCTCCGGTCCGTTGAACGAATAATATTATCGTTAATTTATATACCCATTAAGCCAAAATCTTTCCCTTATATTACCAATAATTACAGATCGTGTGTTAATAACTTTATGTCTAATCGTAGTTAAAAGCCTGACCAGTATGTTAGAAACTAATAAACATTCTTAGCCAGTTTATACAGTGGCTTAATATATTGTATTACCGTTTCGTAAGGGTAGATGGCGTCTAGTTGTCGTGGTAACCCAAATAATATAATCCGCCGTTAATCCGTTGTTAATTACGTGTAAGCTTTCGTTATATTTCGGCTATAAAACGTAAATTGTCCTTTAATCTTAGCTATTAAAGTTGTTACTGGAGTAACTAATAAGAGTTGGCTAATATTTTAAATCCTTATCAATTACGTAGAGATCTAGGTATTACCTTCATAGCTGTATTCTTGAACGAGAAGGTGTAGCTTTTCGTACGGTCGCCCCGTGGTTTTACCCTAAACCTCATAAATAATCCTCGATTTTAAATCGTGACATTTGGATTTTGTAGTTTAAAATTAGAATTAGATATAAATTATAAGACTCCTTAAGTTAATAAATTGTTAATTTCAACCATATCGCTTTCCTTAAAATGTTTTCCCAAAATTTTAATAATATTTGATACTCAAAGCTTTAATATTAAGTCTTTATTATCCTTCCTTTTTCTGCTTACAACAATAGTATTGTAGATACGATCAGGTATGTATTCATCGTTTTTAACGGTTTTTTTTTAGGGGTCGTCTGTGCCAGTGGAATTCTATCGGCTTGACGATTATAGGTTAAAAAAGATCGTATGAACTCGGATCTTTAGCTTAAAGATATTGATTATTGGTAGCCATAATATAAGGCTTAAGCAGGGTAATTCGAAAAAGCATAAAACCGTTAGCAATTTTAACAATTACTTTTCAATTAGCGATAAGTAAGGTTTTATATAAACTCTCTCATTTTCCCGGCTCCTGTTACATGAGAACTTTACTTTGTAACGGAAAAGCAATTTCGCTGATTATTATAGGGCTGTTTCTAGTATTAAAGGCCTCGTTAACTTAGTGGCGTACCGATTCCTTTCGTAACTTCTTTATAGCTTTACAGTAAGCCATTACACGTTTTTAAGTGTTTGTTAATGGTAGAGACTTACTCGTTAGGATTGGGTACATTTTAAAAGATAATATGGTTAGCACTAAGTTCTTTAGACCTATAGCATCGTTTACGATTTTCATAGCCATTAGAAGGCGTGCTTATGAATTCGTAAAACTATTATTTTTAGCGTAAGTATATTATACGCTCGGGGAAGTAAAGAGTATACCTTTTTTTACCTTTTCAATACTTTAGTATTTCATTACAAGCACTTGTTTACACTAAATACCCGTGATTCTAGCATTTTGATAAACCTTTAATGATGTAATATTGGTGACGATATCGTAAACAAAGACGTTAGGTAGGCACAGGTACGTGCTAATTTATAATATTTTTACTGTTCTCTATTTATAATTTAACGAAAGTGACTTGAGAAATTTATCTTTATGTAATATATTTACGAAGTTAACTATGTAAAGAAGAGTCTTTTTATGTGAGTAAAATAAATCAATAAAAACTTCTTTGTTAAATGAATTATTTTTTTTAGTATAAAATACAATTTTTTAATTATTTTAACCTAGATTTGGCAGTGATGGCCAAGCCTTTGAACATTTTTTAAGGCAAAACGTTCTATATCTTACTACTTTACGGACTTTCCGATTTTTTTATAATTTATTAACGGATCTATAGTTAAAGTGCCGATGTAATTGAAGTAGGTTTATATTCAATAGATTAAATACTACTGTTTTAGGATATTAGAGAAAAAACTATAGGTATTACCTCTTAAAGTCGAGGGAAACCCTCCAATTATTTTTTACCAATTTTTTGGCTTGAACGATAAAGTGAAAGATAATGATCGTTACATACTTTAAATAAATAAATATTGATAAGGAATTGAATGACGTGAAATGTAATCAACCTAATAATAATTTAAATTTATTTCTAATAACGATGAGTGTTTTCTTAGTTCAAAACTAACGTCAACATTGGTAATATAGTAACCATTAATCTTAATAAATATACTACCTTCCTTACAGAGTGCTATATATTTCCAATCGATTTCGAATATGTTACTTGAGAACCTAATATCTCATATAATATCTTGAAACGTATGGTTCGCGGAATAATATCGAAGGTTAAAAATTTATAAGGGGTTAATGACTTGATTTGGGCAAATGTTAAGTTTTTTCACTGAGTAAACGGTGTTGAAAGGCAAGGAAGACTAGTTGTAAAGCCGCGTCGCAAGGTATATGTTTATACCACTTAATTTCCATGGGGGTATTATCTATGTTCCTTGGCTTGTCATCTCCAAAATTTACGGTTTGGTTTAAATTTTCTTAGAAAGTGTTAGAGTATCAAGTATAGTGTATTAACTTTTCATTATTTCGCTTGTCGAAGGAGCAACGAATTAATGAATAGTTAGACTTAACACAAATCATATATATTTTGCTTCTATTACTATAATATTATTCATGTTTCACAGATTCGATTCATTTCAACCCTATAAATGCCAAAGTGACTGTTTATCTTAACCTTTAATGAATAAACCAAACTTTAAGCGTTAATAATGCTTGTACTTGTACTTGCAATTGACATAAATAACCACCATGAGGTCTTTTTCATCCACGCTAAGGAAGCTTCAAGATTAGGGGTACATACCAAATGAATTTGGTATATGCGTTAGTATAGTTTTAAACGTGGAACATAATTAGCTAAAAAAAGCTTTTACATGTGACATTTAATCGTTATAAAACTTATTTGAATTCGTGAATACCCTTGACGGCAACCCGTACCAGCCTACCAAGTATACCTTTACTACCTTAGGTTTTCCCCATTTCGTATAAATACAACATTAACTTATTAAGTATTTGATTAAGTACATCTGATGGAATTTTCTCCTGTTTCGTTTCATACTATCGTAATATAATGTATACTAGCTTAATTTGTATAATATTCAGTAAAGTAAACGTTATATTCTAACCAGATTTTCATATTTTCATAAATTTCACAAATGATAATTTATCAGATCAAAAAACTCGGGTAATTATCTCTGGCATACCATATAAAAATGTTAGGAAATAGTGAGTTAAAACCAGAAGGGAAAACTGTTATTTACATACAAATGTTTTAAAAGGGCATTATCATTATATCTAAAAGGTTGTGAAGATTTCCGTTATTCCTTCCTACGTAGTTCTAAAATTTGGAAAGATCCATAAGGAATTTATAATTAATATTAACCATTTTAACAGGTTTTAGTCGCAGGTCGCAATGGTTACATTCATCTTTGTTAATACTGTTTCCTGCATTTTTGAACTTTAAATCCGAGGAAATACGATTTTAATGTTAACTGTTAGTCGCCTAGTTCGAGGGGAAAAGTCCTGTGGTAAGACCTGTAGTAGAGTCGCATATGTAAATTAACTTACTTTAAAAATATTTCAATGAGTTTTAGATATTGAAGCGATAAGTGGTAATATGAGATCATAGTTTTTGAGGGACTTGACCATCTAAAATGATTGACTAGTGAAAAATAATTACGTTAATTCCTCTAACGGTATTAACGGTCATTACTTCATATATTCTGCCGCCGTTAAAAATATACTCCATTCTATTACGTGAAGGTATTGAATTATCGAGCAAATCAACTGGTTCCTTATCACTAGCGCGTAAAAATACTTGACTTAGCTAAGGATAAAAATGTAATCACCTCAATTGCATAAAAAAGCGTTAAGGTTTTTTAATAGCTTTTACTTGGAAACGTGAGTTTCAAGGGTATTTTTTAAGATTTCCCAATTCGAAAATTGTTTTGATTAGCCTAGTCCAACTTTCCTAGAGCACGTATTTTCCCCGTAGTTTAATAATAGCCTTTAATTTATATTTGACAAAATTTTATATTACCCTTTACATCTTCATTATCTCATCGTCGAAAACCCAACGATACTTGGAGAAAGCGGTTAGGATCTTCGCCTCCATTATATTTAGGGATATAATAACTTACGACATTAATTAAATACTTTTCGGTCAAGTATTCATTAACTTCGGATTCATAAAGATTGTAGTTGTAATACTTGGCAAAGATTTATCTAAAGACTGTAATTGCCTTTTTACTAGCGGGGTCGGTAATAGCTTTAAAGTGAACACTAATGTTTTCTATTTTAATGTTTTGGATTGTATAAAACGTATAACGCGTGTATGGCGAAAGACTTAATAATCTTTAGGCGCAAGAATTTGATGTTTTGGCGACAAGTCGCGTGGAAATTTGGCGACTTAGCGTTGACACGAGCGACGTAGCTTTTTTGACACGACGTGACTATTTTTTTTGTTTTTCGATTAAAGAAACGAACATGATGATTAAATTAATATAGGGGAAGTGAAAGTAGTTCAATAAAGGCAAAAGTTCGATGTAAATGGTAAGGTCGATGGTTGTTTATTATTTTTGGTATAGGGCGAAGGTTGAAAATTAAAATCCGTGAGACTAAGTCGTTTGTGCAGTAATTACCTCTGTAGTAATATTCACTTAACCGTTTGCGAACATACCGAACTTGAAAACTTTTAATATTTGATTTTAATGTTTTTGAAAACAAATATCATAAATAGTTTTTAGTGTTTTTGATAGAGATACCGTCGCTCCCTTGAAACTGTTTTAAAAACCGAAGTAATTAAGAAGTTTTTTCTACTTACTACCATAAAAACCGATACAGTAGTAGAGGCCCTTCGTAAGAATTTTTCCTATACTTAAGCCGCTATTTTTCATGTAAATCGTGACTGAGAAGTAGGTTATACTTTTACTTAGCTTATTTATGCTGAAATTAATGAGCACTAATAAGTGTTAGTGGGGCTTTAGACGTTATAACATTATCGATTCGATTAGACGAAATATCAGTGATATTACTTGGTTAAGTAGTAAATTTATTATTTGAGGCTGGGCAAGCCTCATGCCGGTGTATCTTGTAAGTTGTATGATCAATTGCTTGGCACGTTCCCTAGTGTGATGTGAGCGCATACTATATTTGCTTTGCAGCCAATACAGTAAGCCTGCACAAAACAATATACTATACTTGCAGTCGATGAAGTCAACTTTACTGTAAGTAAAGGTAATTTATTGCACTGTGAAAACTACGATTTCAACACAAAGAATAAATAAATTGGCTTCTAACTAGAATTTACTTGACGTACTTCCTTTCAATACAGTCTATTTTTGAATTAGATAGAGTTCTATAAAATCATTTTACTAGCGAGGAAAAATACTCTGACTTTTCTACCCCACAGTGAAATTCCTATCGACAACATTCATGGTATTTATGTAAACACGGGGCTTATTTTGTTATCTAGTCCATAAAGGTTCTTAATGAGTGATTCGAGTTTAATGTGATATAATTTGCCAAAGCTATAAATTTGAAGCAATCATTGAATTCATACAATACTCAACACTATCTTTAACGATTATTTTGGATATCAGTGTCCATTATGTTAAGCCGATATTTTCTGGACACCGTTTCCAAATTTTTATTATGTAGAAATTAATCAAATTTTCACATTTCAATATACATTAAGACTATGAGTTTTGGTCTAAAATAACCTTTGAATTAAAATCCCTTGAAGTGTTCTACGTACTCTTGAAAATAATTGTTATATAAAATTACTTTGTTATGAAATTTGGTTGTGGTATTTTTATGAAAATTAGTTTAAATCATTGTAAATTGAAAAGTCATTGAATTTTTTATTTATTTTTCATAATAAATGAATTTTAACGTATTGAGTATTGCTCCAGTTTACGTAACTTGTTTACTTAGTGATATTTACAAACAAAATTATTTTTCCTGTCATTCAAATGATAAACTTTATTTTCAAGTTATAAGTTATTATAGCAAAATTTCTCATGAAAATATGTAGAGTATTAGTTTATGTGTTTTAATAGTAGTATTGGTAGTAAAGTAGGTCAATTTTACTTACAGTAAAATTTATTACACTGATTGCAAGTTAAGAGTATTGTTTTGTGCGTGCCTAGTGTATTAGCTGCAAAGCAATTATAGTATGCGCCCACGTCACACTAAGGTACGGACCATGCAATTGTGTATACAAATTACTACGTAAACCAGCTAGCGGTCTACTAAACCTAGAACAATACATCTAGCACTTGACCACGCAATGCTACTTTTTTTTAAACCAATCGAATCTATAACTTTACAATGTCTAAATCCATAATAACACTGATCAGTGCTTATTGGGTAAAGTATAGATAAGCTAAATAAAAGAAAAATATACTTGCTGGTTACGCTTTACGTTAAACGACGGCTAAGTTTATAGAAATATTTTTGCTAAAATCTTGTACGAATTGCGTTAGTTTTGACGGAACTAAGTAGGGAAATATTTTTGGATGCGATAGGTTATATGGCAACTGAGAAGAAGTTAGGGGATTTCTATCAAAAATATTAAGAAATTTTTATTAAAGGTCTTTTTTCAAAACGTTAAGGATAATTGTTAAAAGTCAAAAACTCCAGCAAGTTAACTAACAGCGAAGTTAGTTCTAATACAGATGTTATTATTACAGGAATAACGACTAATTTACACGGCCAAAATAAAAAATAACCTTCGCATTTTACTAATAATAAATACCCTTCGACTTTACCCTTCATACTAAACCATTGCATCTACTTGACTCTTGTTAATTCCCCTACGTTAATTTAATCGTTAAGCTTGTTACTCTGAGAGAAAACAACAAGAATTGCTAAGTTTCGTCAAAAAAAAGCCACGCCACGTGACCCAACACCAAGCCGTCATGTTCTCACGCGACTTTACGCTAAAAAAAAACAATCCCTTACGCCCATAGATTACCAAGCCCCTCACCTTACACGCCCTACACATACCAAAACATTAAATTTGATAAAGTTAATATTTACTTGAAAGCTATTACTCACCCCGCTTGTAAAGTAGCAATCAAGGCCTTCAAACACCTGCTTTCTAAACACTATAACTATGATCTTAGGGAATGAAACGTTAATAAAATCTTAAGTAAAAAGAATTGCACCAACTTCTTCGGCTATTATATTTCTAAATATAATGGTGGCGAAGTTTTGAACCGCGCTGTTCGCTAATATTGTAAGCTGTTTGATGACTAAACAATTAATATGTAAAAGGTAACTCAAAAAACGGTAAAACTGAAACTCCAAGCAAAACTTAAATATCGATAGATATACGTATGAAAGGAAAAAGCTCGACCAGACTGGTAATAACCCTTTTCAAATTGGTTTAACTTAAGAGATATCCTTGAGACCTAGGCTCTAAGTAAAAAGGTATTTAAAAACTTTAATAACCTTATACGCGAATAAAGGGGCCACTCATTTTCTCTTAGCTGAGTTTAACCACTTTATGTAATAGTAATAAAGAACATGTTAACCTACTCGGCAGCTTAATATATTTACGTGGTAAAATAGAGTACGATTTTAGCGGCGGCAGAAAACGTAAAGCAATCGCCGCTAATACGGCTAGAAAAATTTACGTCGATGCTTTACACCAGTTAATTACATAAAATCGTTGATTCATTCAAAAACTTTAAGCCTCTATGACATTCGAGTCATTCAATAGCTAAGTTTCACAAAAGACTTTTTACGGCAATTTCACTTATTCGAATAAGCATATTAAAGGGTTTACGTCAGGACTTTACCCTTCGGGTTGGATAACTAACGAATACTCTAAACGTCTTTCCTCGAAATATTTGAGGCTTAAATTGTAAAGAAATACAACTAACAAACACTCGTGTAACTATAACAACCTTCCACCGAAATAACTTCAAATGGTCAATATTGACTATATACTTCTTATGGACTTCTGAAAAATATGAAACAAAGTCAAGAAGTATAACGAAAATGTTTATAACCTTTTTGATACGAAGATGATGCTTATTCTGCAAAATTATAAGTAAACGAAGGTTTCTACTTTTTATTTTCATATCCTATTTCCTAAAATATTCACAAAGTATGCCAGGTATTTATCCCTCGACTTTCTGTTCCGAGTAACTACTCTACACAAAATGAACGATAATATAAAAAGATAATTTAAACACGACATCCACCTTGCCTAATACTATACGAATTAAGCTACTGATGAGTAAAAAACGATGATACTTAAAAGGAGAAAGAATGAACCAACGAAAAATATATTAAACTAGATATTTGATAAATTAATATTATACTAGTAAATACTGAGTAAGTCCCACGCTGGAGAATTTATTCTTCGCGAAAAAATATATCTAGTAGATACAAGAGTAAGTGAATTCGAATAGGCTTTACAAGTTTTAAATACTTCATATGAAAGATTCTCAAACTAATTAGAATTTTCGTTTATAATTATAATAGCGCATATACTAAACTCATTGAATACATACCTCCAACATTTTAACAATCCTGACGTAAAGAAAAAAATAATTTACACAGTTGATTACGTCGATAATAAGTACGTCTACGGGCGCCTATAATGCTTAAGGTATGGCTTATTAACCACAAAGTAAAAGTAACACCTACGTTGGTATTAATAAGGTTATTATTCAAGCGGTTTTGTTAATCATGAAAACAATCGCCGTAATAAAATAAAGAGATATTGGATTTGGGTTAAGTATGACTATAAGTTGATTCGTCATTCCCCGCCGAACAAAATAATAAAAACACAATTTACTACATCCATTACCCTACCACTTTTTTATATATTTACTCGGATTAAATGGGAAATTTTGATGGCGACGAGCCAATGAACGGTAACAATAACTTTAAATGAATTAAGTGACATGAAAATATTACTCCTAACGCGGTTTAATAATTAGCCGACTATATCTTTTTATATCGATTAAGCGGTGAAGACCCTTACCTTTACCTTACCTTAGCGAGTAACCTTCATATATATTCAACCTTTGCAATTGTTACGCGAACCCATTATTTTGAGGTATCTTGCTAAATATAGGGGAATTAAGGTAAGTTATGGTAAACTATTATCAATAAGTGGTATTCCAAAGGGAAAGTATTATATTTAATGAAGTTAATCGTTAATATACCAGTAAAATTAAAGTTAGCTGCGAATGAAGCAATTATCTATTATCATCAGTGTTAATAGTAGTTTATATTCTCATTAGGTTAATCATATTTCACATCTTGCATTCCCCTAACTTTTTCTTTTTTTACTTAATAAATATACAAACTCTATTTGTTACCGTTAACATTAATGCGAATGAACTGCTTAAAACCAGCTAAAAGATTCATCTTCCATCAAGTGAAGGAACTTATATTTTTTTTCTTGAAGGATTATGGGTAGTATTATGAAATCTGACGAAGTGGGAGTAACGTTAATTACACCCGATAATCAAATACTTAGTCGTGAATAAGTTATAGGAACTCTTGTAGTACGCAACACGTAAAGATATTTAATGATTGAACTTAAAATATATTGAAAAGCTATTCCATTACCGCTAAACGTATACCTCAGACTTTCGACGATTTTGGTTTACACCAAGAAATAATAAATGATTTTCCTATAAAGTTTTGATTTTTGTATTCACCTTGAATAATAAGTCTATTTTTTAGGTCGTTAACTACGCAACTTTTTCATAGGGTTAAATTCTTGAAGTCTCTTACGGCAAGAGATACATGGAAAACGCTAGGTATGTTGTGAATTAATATTTGTCTAGGCCTATCCCACCTCGTTGTATACGATACCGGCCTCAACTTTATGGCGACGCAGTTTTTTAAAAATGCCAATATAATTGATATTAAGTGTAAATAGGTACCTATAAAAGCCTATTAAAGTATTAGAAAGGTTAAAAGATCATATACGCCACTTCACCAAGGGTATAATATCCTTACACTAGATATTAGAAGATTTATAGATTCGAAGGCACGCTTTTGAATGGAAGTAAAGGGCCTAAACGATACTTAAGGCCCTGATAAGTTGGTGCCAATGATATTAGTCTTGAAAACTTACCTATATTGTGCGAAATAAATCTCCAACATTAGTAAGTACCCAAAAAAGATGTTTAACTTGCGGCAAAGTATTGAAGAAATGACGGAAGGAATCAATACGCCGCCATATTAATAATGCCTTAAATACCAGAAAAAAACCTTAATAAATCAATGAATTTACCATACCATTATAGAGTAAAGTCTTCGTATAATGTGAATTAGGTACATAAAAGAGTTTATATAAAATCTGAAATAAAGCCAACTTTAAAGAAATTGTTAAAACTATTCACGGATTTATAACGTTTCGCACCACTCAAGTTAAGCCCAGAATTAGGGTTAATAACGATAAAAACCCTTAGGCTAAACGACCTAATTATTATAAGCTTTTTAAACCTATAATCAATAATCCGATAAAAGTCACCGGCGCGGAGTAACCCTGAAGAGGAGGAAAGTTAAAAAGGAGGAATATATATCGTGCATTATTTATAATATTGTTTAGGTAAGTACGAAAGGGAGATATAATGAAGACTTGGCACTAAACCCTCGAATAAAATCTATTATTGAGATTTCCAATAAACTTTTTAAAGAAACTGATAGGGTATAAATAGACAAATTGGTATTTCTGAAAGTAGTATCGTTTTGTCGAAGGTTGATATTAACCGTTTAAACTGGAATATTAAAATATTCAAATTTAGAATTGTTTGCGAGGTTAAAGAGAAGACCACAAGGCGGCTATTAGCAAAATTATGTATGATCTCTTCAGGATACAGTAATACATGCAAAAATGGAATCTGTACGAAATCTCCAACGATTTAAAAAGAACATTTAACTTTTAGTATTCGCTTTTACAGTAAGTTTGTTAGCTAAAATAAAACGAAAGTTCAAATTTAGTAGCTGAAACAAAACATAAACCTATATATAATTAGTAATAGATTTATAACGAGTTATTTTATTTGAATTACTTTAGTAATTACGGCTCATTTACCGTTTAAAAACAGTAATTCGATACATTAAACCTCTGTACGGATTGGCTTAAGTAGGCTTTGACTAGTTTTGAACATAACAATCGTACTTTGAATTAGAACGAGGCGTCAAAACTATAATATACGACCTGTATCTACTAGTAACGTAAGATATAAACGTTGGCTTCATAGAAATAAAAATTAACGATACCTTGTTCTTTAAAACGGTTGGGTTTATAACAACAGAATAACATGGGATTATGTACTTTAAGTTTTGAAATTATAAACTGGTGACGACGTTGGCGAAAGTTAATAATTATAACTTTCCTAAATAGTTAATCCGTATACTTAGCTTTAATGCCGGCTTTAAATTTCGCTAAAACATATAAAACAGTCATCTGGCAATAATCGATAAGACTGAAGTAAATAATGCCTAACAGTACCTAAAACAGCGTGCCTGTGGCAGCTATATTACTACTCTATGTTAGCATGAGTCTTTTTACGACCTTGTATCGCGGTATAAATACACAACCTGATAGGTAAAAACTTTAATCGATTAAATGAAAGGATTTAGTAGTAAATGCGAAGCTTCGACCGAAAGATTGTTATCATCCTAATCTACGTGTCAAGGACTAAGTTGATAAATTTTACAAAAAGATCATTCGTAAATAACACCGACTTATCTATTCAAATCGGCTTCTTAATTACCCTTAACAATAAATCCATGCGGAAAACCAATTTAACAGTATTAGTAACATAATATACCGAACTAGTGTTAAATAAAGATTAATTATACGAAATGAATTGGCTTTGTAGGCTTACGGAATAACAGCAGATTTCAATGTAGGTAAAATGCCGTGAGAAACCCTTTAAAGTTATTATGAGGCAGCGCATTATTTCACCTGTCCCCGTGATAATTTATAACGATTCGAGGACCTTATTCGAGTCCCTGTAGAAGCTCGTAACCACTAGCAAAAAACGCCTAATATTGAACGTAAAAGTATTACATAAAACCTATTAAGGGGGAAATATTAAGGAGTTTTTGTGTTTTAACGGGAAAGATAATCATAATAACTATACAAAGAAGGTATCGTTTAATGAGGTCCTTAAGAGGGTGGTAAATAACAATATGTTAACCATACGTTTCGAGATTTACGTTAAAATATCACCTGATAAGCTCAAATTACATAACAGCAGTTAGATATCTACTGAAGAAATGAAAGATTACCAAGGGATTAACGATAGCGACTTGTTTAATTGATATGGTAAAAGTTGAGGTTTATATAATCCTATAGTGGAAGAAGCCTTTGTAAGAGTCGATGAAGTCGAGTTTTGACGCTATAGGACAACTCACGGAAAATGGGGTTAATGATGGTGTAAGTAGATTAAATTTCATGTAGAGGTTAATTAGAGTTAACAGGGTCTTGGCCAGTTGATGTAGTCGTTTTTTAGTGTCAAAAAGAGAAAATGGTTTACTATACTGGCGTACGCGAACAAACTAAAAAACCGCTAGTGTTCAAATAGTAGTATTTGAAGTAAAGTAAGTTAAATTGACTTGTGGTAAAGTTAACTTTATTCAATGTAAGAAAATTGAATTGTTATGTACGGGCAAACTGTATTTACGCTAAAGTAATTATACTATGCGCTTACTTTACATTGGGGTACGGGCCAAGCCATTGGCCATACAAATTACTACGAAAACCAGCTAGCGATCTGCCAAACCTAGAACAATATATCAACCACTTGACGACGCAGTAATAATGTTACTTCAAGCAATCGAATCGACAACATGACAACGTCTAAAGCCCTACCAAAATTCTATAAATATAAATCAATATGCTAATTAGGAATGGTTTGATTCTTGCTGATGAAAATATTGAAGTACACAATTTAGTTACAAAACAGAAATATTATGAGATACAACTGATTAAAATGGCTACATAGTTCCTATGTATTTATTTTTGTATTAACAAGTACTAATCATCATTTTGAACTCATTATTTACACTTGAATGCATTTTAAGTTTATATAGATGGACCTTAGCAAATTAATTTAGTTTATAAAAACAACCCCATTACAAACATCGTGATTATTTCGATGCATGTTTGGTTTCATATACTTACAAGTCCATATTTTTTTATGAAATGAATTGATCGAAATTTTGAGCTTATATAGTCACAATTAAATTCAATCTCTAGTTAAACATGGGAAACTTTACTTTTATTTCAAGATAATAATAATAAAGGTATTAGAATCATATTGAATAGTTTAAAAATTTAAATTTTGGTTTTTGAATATACTTAGAATTCTTCTATAGTAACTTGTAAGTTGTTGATATTAACCTAGTATTCAGGTATTTTTCTGTGTCTAATCGATGTCTTTATGATATTATTACATTATTATATATCATATTTCAGATACCTGTTCACCGTATATTTATATAACATATTAAATAATTTACAAAATTTTAGATGTTATATCAATAACATCCATATTTCTATCTCTTTCGAAAACCCTGTCTTTAGAGTAAGTAGTTAAATTTTAGCAGAAGAGGTTTACTAAATTAAAAGGCATATTACTGACGTTTATATTATTATCATAAATTAATCAATTGATAATAGTGAACCCTATTATAGTACTCCTCTCCCCAAAGGTATATCTCTTCTAAATATCGTCTAATCAAGTCTTAATCCTTCGTAAACAAAATTTATCAAGTCAAATACACTTTGGAGTTCCGAAAGATGAAATGGTTGGAAGACCTATGTTTAACCAAGCAGTTCAAATGTAATGACATTAAATTAAATATTAAAAAATTAAAATCATTTGATTGTGTCCCAAATTGAAAGAAATAAAACCAGAATATTATTCATTTCCTAATTCCTTACATGTTCAATTTCTATATGTACTTTGTTATAAAGCATTATTGAACCATCTTTCGATTGAATAATTTCAATTTATAAATTTCACCAATCCAGTTATATTATCTAATGAAACCCTTCAACGAAAACCTATTCATTGTTAGGAACGCCGAAAATTCTACGATTCGGGTTTATGAATATTGAAATATAAATATTGGTATCAACAACTTTGAATATCTTGGTATGCTGAGATTTTAAAGACTTACCTTAAAAGGTTACTACAAAACATTATCGTAACACTGTAAATCACAGAAAGATTTATTAATAAATGTGTGAATAACTCTTTTACATCGGAATTTTTTATGTTTCTCGCTAGAAACTTTAATATAATCCTTAATTCTAACTTTTCAATCACTTGAATAATTTCAACATCACTTTCCCAAAGTTCGCAATATGTAAACCAAATGAACGTTTATTGAATAGTTTGGTAACATGTTTTAAATGTATTAAAATTAATTATCATGGAAAAAATGAGTAAAACATCATTAAATTTTGTTTTTACTATTGTTCGTTTAAGAATTCAAGTTTATAGTTAATTTCTATTACTTCACAAGGTTTTATCTATTGATGATAGAATTTTCACAAAGTTTTATAGGATTTAAATTTTTTTTCTTGATTTTTTTACAACTATTCTGACTGATTTGAAGTGATGATACATTGATTTATGTTAATTTTTTTGCTATGAAGCGAGGTGAACTTGAAGGTGAGAATTTAAGGGTGTATTATTATATGGTCGAACGTTTCATAATGTTGTTAAAGTTAAGTAAGTCCCTTTTATACTAAGATATTAAATATGGTTGTTTCAATTTTCAAGTTCGAACGCTAAAACATCATTAAAAAGAGTACTTTGTAAAATAAAAGAATATATTTATGATTATTACAATAGAGTTGATGAATTAAAACTGTGTTATGCGTAATGATTTAATTTCATTACCCTTGCAATCATTTACGACTCTTTATATAGAAAGCTTAATAACAGAAAAATGTGGACAATGCAACCATTTTATTTTCCAACAATAGATTGAGAAGTTTATGAACATAGTTATTGAATGTTTCTACAATCTTTGGTACAATTTTAAAGTTCTTGAGGATTGTTAATAAAGAAATATCATCTTTAGACAAACGTGTGAATAATATAGCATCTTATTTAAAACTTAGGTGGAGTTGTGTTTCGTAATCTTAATAACGGATAAAAATGAACGTATTTTTATGAAAGAATGAATTAACAAAACGATATATTGATCAGTCCGTTTTCTTCATTCTCAAATTGCGAAGTGAGTGATTTTATTGAGCGATATATCACATATGACTGTTCAAGGTACCGATAAGAGTTGTAAACAGCGAAAAAACGTGTAATGATATTGTTTATACGTTGGAAAAATTATATGACTTGACGATATACATTATTATGTATTTTATCTTGAAGTGATACGTTATTCTATTGAAGTATCGTTATTATTTTGGGATGGTATTAATTGATGTTTATAGTATAATCAAATTATCCATATATAATTTAGTTAGGTATAATGCTTTAGGATATTGTGAAATGTTTATTATTATAAAGAACTCGGTCGTTCATGATGTGAAAATCATGATCCGTAACGTATTTTTTTCAAACATACAAGCTCTAATAGAAATAACATAATAATTGAAAACATATTATCATTTAATGAGTAAAATGGATATTATTGTCGGTACGGGCTAAAACCTGTTCTTCACGTGAAGTAGGTAAGTAGAAGAGTAATCGTTAGATTGGAATTGTAGTATTAAAAGATGATCAAAAAGGAGTATGCCAGAGAGTGCACGCCACGGATGAGAGGTTATAAACCTCCTATCTGGGCAGTGGCCCTTTCGCCATACGTTATGGAATACCCAATCCAGACCGTTCCATTTATTGTTGTACGGTTTGGAATAGATTCATACATAATGCACTTTACGTCTTACAAGAGTGTAGCCTGCAACGTGATACGTTATCGTTCACTTTGTAAAAATGCTCCTGACAATCCAGTGTACTGTCACTTAGCCTATGTATACTATCTATAAGGGTCTATAGTAATATTTATACAGGCATTTTGTTCTTTTTTCCTTGTATACTCCGTTCCTATAGCTTAGTAGTAATAGTATGGTTATGGTTATAAAGGTCTAAATTAGTATGTTTTATAGTAACAGTGTTGGTAGGCCTTTATCGTTGCAACGTAGTCGATTCGAATCACTGTGGTCGAAGTAACTGGTGCTGCGTTGATATTGTTGATTGATGTGTGAGTTCTAAGTTTGGCAGACCGCTAGCCGGTCTGCACACTAATTTTTATTGCCAAACGCTTTGGCCTGTGCCCCACTTTGAAGTGGGCATCTATTGCACTACACTTACAGTGCAGTCCCACAAACTGTAGTCAATACTGTCAACTTCACTGCAAGTAAAGTTGACTGACTACATTGCAATTGACCTATTACAAGTAGTAGGCAATATTGTTCCAATACTGGCGACTTTTTGTTTTGTGCCTGCGTACACCAGTGTGGCCTGCCACCAATTAGTGGCAACTTCTGAAATCCCTCATCAATCCACAAGCCAGGCCCTGTTCATTCCGATTAATCTGTACTGAAATCGACTTCAATTACGGCCCCTTGTGGCCCTTTTGCTCTACACCTCCGAAAATTCCGTTCCTCAAATCCCGTGCACAGATCTTTCGCCATAGACCTGCGTAAATCAGGTACGCCACCACTTACGTACCTTTTTCCTGGAGTTTGAATTACGGCCATTGCAACTATTGCCCTAGGGGTCTTCCAGTTTGCCAAGGCAACCCTATTTCTCTACGTCACATGCCGGGCGGTCCACGTATCCCTCGATTCGTATAGTTAGCGTATTGCTATCCATAAACCTTTTCAGGGCGCTATTAAAGGTAGTTTTGGTTATGGCCTCAGAAGGATTATCTTTGCCGTTAATTTACCGGAACTTATCGATTTCCCGGGCTTTATATACCTCCTTCAACGTCTTTACGTTTACTATTAGGTGTTTTTCATTGGTTGTGCCTAGTTTTAATTGGTATTCGTAAAAGCTTCAGGAGTCGGTACACATTGTTACCGGTATCGGTGGCAAATTCAGCTGTTGGGTAATAATTTTTAATTTACCGTTAATTACTATGCTCATGTTGAAGCTTACCGTTATATTATAACTTTTTAATGCTAATACACTCCTGGTTATGTATTTACACCTAACAGATATCTCATACATAAGGTTCCCGGTAATTGTAAATTCTTTTTAAGGATGATCCTTATCAACCAGTATTATTTTGAAGTCAATTTGTGATATAAGGTTAATATTATTGATGAATAACCTGTTCGTAAAAATTATTTACTTCGTTTTCATCAAATTTATAAAAATCATGTTAATTTATCTTTCCACATATTTCATTTGTCACTCAATCCGTTTAATTAACTTGTTAAAGTTTTTTTTTTATAGGTATTATACCTATATTAAAATGAAAACGTCGTATGATATTTCTTGTTACTATAACGTAACGATATAGTCCGTACGTGCCCTTTATTTTAGATATCTTTTTTATTCTACCTCGACGGTTTTATCGATATTTGTTAGGCCTAAAACATACCTCTTTGAATATAGGTTAATATAAGTACAGTTATTAACGTTAATAATATAGATATGATGTAACCATTCATTAAAGTTTAATTTCATGCCTTCGGTTAACGTTTCGATTGACTTAAACCTGTGAGGCCTAAATTTTCGATAATACGGCATTTCATTGATATAAACCTAATATCGCCGAAAAAAAGGTTATCGTGTATTTATGTTTCTATGATACAAAAGTTTTTACCCCTTTAAACTAATAATCACGGGTTAAAAGTAAAAGTTTTTATACTAACCATATTTTTAAAGTATGCTTAATACGGTAAAACCCTGGAGATGCCAATTTTGGACAATCTGTATAAAGATTTAATCTAACGTATTAACATGCTAGCCGGAAACTTATCCCTTAACTTATTTAAGAATTTGAATAATATAATGCGGTAAAGATCGGTGGCAGGTTATTTATACACTTACGTAATATTCTAGCCATGAAGTTCAAATGGACCTTCTACAATAGTAGTCAAATTAATAGTAATAGCGACGGTTGAACTTTAGTTAATATTTTCAATTGTACTATATTAAATCACGATTTAATTCTTACCTTCATTACTGCATCTTTAAATGATTAGCCGTATAGTTTCGTACAGCCGGTCCGTAATTTTACCTTCAAACCTGTAAGGTATCATCTAATGAAGAATAGTGACGATTAAGCCTTTAAATTACGTCAATGACTCAAATTATATTACCCACCGTAATAAAAGGCTGTTAATTTCGAATCGATGGTGTTCGTTAAAGGTTTTTCCTAGTATATTAATAATGCATCCAATACTTAACTTAAAGGTAAGTTCTTCGTTTAACTTCATTATTTAAGACACCTAAGTCTTTATATATGCCTTGCCGGGTCTGAACTTCTTATCGCCGTCCTTCCCTTTAATATTCTTTTTGCTCCTATGTGATCATTCACGTCGCTAATGTTTTTGTAATGATCAAACTAAATACCCGTGAGTATATAGAAGGTTTCAAAGGGTTTATGTTATCAAGGAGGTAGCAGAGGTGCTGAGTGAACAATATCGCAACCGTGCAAGTAATGATTGAAAGTCATGAGGTTATTCAGATGTATAGACTGAAGACTTAGATTTACCACTGAAGAGCTATGAAGGAAATACTATCTATATGGTAATAACTGTATTCTTATATATCTGTGCCTTCATATCGTCTTCAGTACTAGATCCCTTGGATCAGTTCTAAGCCCGCTAATCCTAATCACGTGATTAGCCTAGTCATTTTCCTGCTGACAAAAGAGAGGTATTCCCCGCCTAATGTGTCGTATTTTAGGCTCTAAGTGGCTCAGCTGCATGCTGGCTTATTTCCTGACCCGCCATCATAATTGGGTGGTAACAGTTTTATTAGGTTATTAACAATCGGCTCCAGTGGATTATAATAGCTAATTCACTCGGCTCGAAGGTTATCGATATTGGGATTTTTATTAATCTTTAAGGGGCCGAAAAGTCTTCGGTACAGATAAGCCTGAATGCCTCAGAAATTTATAGGGACGTAGGCAATTTTAACTATTATTTTTAGGTTATTAAAACTTCAAATTTTATACTACTTTTTCTATTTACCTCACTCGCGCCACGTAAAGACTTTATTTAAAGGGGGAGTTAAGGTACGTTTTTTGTTAAAGGTTTGTTTTCAGTCCTAAGGGCATTATTAACCTAACGGCGAGCCGATTTCTTTTTTAGTTCCCTTGAGACTTTTCTATATGTTATTACATATTTCAATTAACTCAACGAGGGTGTCAACTTATCTGTTATGCGTGGATATGCCTTAAATACTAATAATGTTGGTATAAGTCCGTTAATGCCAATAATATCGTCAAAACCTTTTGGCACTATTGAAAGCCATACTTTTTAGCTTATAAAATTTCTGATTTCCAATACAAAGATATTTTTGGCCCTTTTTAAAAGGTAATATGCCTTTTAGACTTTGTTAATATCCTAAAAACGTTTAACAGAGACCCATTTACACTCAATACCTATTGACTTTACATTAATTAAAACTATTATTACAACAAATTTGGTGCTGATATCGTAAAGTAATACGTTTACAAGGCTAAGGTAGGTGGTAATTCACAAAGTACGTAGTACCTCTTACATTTCCTTTACCGTAATGGTTTTGAGGAACTTAACCCCGTAAAATTCTGTGGCATAGTTTACAATGTATAGTAATACTTTTCTGTTGAGGTAAAATACGTTTAAAAAGATTTTCGAATTAGAGTTTTAATTTTCCTTCAACGTAAATTCAAATTTTGAAGGCGCTTAAAAGTGTATTTTACAATAGTAATAATGACGGTTAACTACTTCTAATACCAATAGATTCGTATTTTTATAGCCGGTTGCTTTCAAAACTTCACAAAGCCTATTAGTTATCGTATAGTTGGACCTACAGTATAATCAATAAAGTATCGTCTTCTTTAAGTTAAATATTATTACTTTTATACTTTAAATATTAAACCAGAAATTCCCCTATTGAAGGTTAAGCAGAAACATTGTGCTGGCTTTAACTTGTGATAGTTCTTTAATTTAAACCTTACTATTAACTTTATGGGTTTCTATTTCTTTTTGGCTAGGAAGAAAGAGGTTAGAGGATTCCGAAATATAGAAAATAATAAGGTTAATAAAAATATTAACCGTCGTAAATCCAAATAAAAATATCTCTTTTCCAAGCCCAAAGTTAACCTTGGCCTTGTCAACATCCGCGTGGCCAAGTTTTGTGGCAGTATTAATTTTTTTTTCAACGCGATGTATTACGAAAAGCCTCCTATTAAGTACCTTACTACCCACGTATCCGGTAAAATCCCTTAAAAGACTTGCTCTTCGTAACGGTTTCGAATAATAAAGAGGAGTATAAGGCCAAGATTTCCATCTTAGTGCAAGCGGTAAAGGAATTTACTTGTAAGGCTTTATCAAAAGGTGTAGTCGACTAGTTATTATGTTGCTTCCAGATTAATATCAATACCAGTATATTTGTATCAGCTGAAAGCCTTTGGTATACATTCGATCTTTTTGTATTTACTTTCTTTAAACTATATAACTTGTTCGATGAAATTTCAATCACAAGTAAGGGGAAACTAAATATAATATATTACTTTTTTCCCTTTATGCTGGGCGGTAGTGTAACACGGTCACTAAGAACCTTTTTCACCAAATATCCAGTATCTTTTAACGATATATATAAATTTGGTTCACATGTTTCAAACATTAGGAAAGATGAATACGTTCTTTTGGGGATAGAGGTCCGAATCTTCCGTTAACCGTATTTGCAGATCCTTCCGTACCTTCGATTAATGTAATACGAATTGGAAGGATCCTTTTCTTCGTTAATACATTCAGAAGCTGAAGGTTATATAATAGTTGAGCTGGACACTTCAATAGTTACGGTTGTAAATAAGGAAAGTAGTCAGCTAAAAAAAAAAAAACATTCGCAGGTGACATCAAAGCATTAAAGGGCGTATTTAAACTTTTTATAATACCCTACTACTTACCAGACCTACTAGCGTAGATTGCCTTATCTAGCTCACACGTTTCATATTACTTGTGAGCAAAACATCATCCTATCAAGTATCTGATCGAAAAAATACATCTTACTTTCCGAGGCTTTCTTATAATCCGAAATATAAAATAGCTTAATAAAATTACAGTTTATATAGTATTCAGCATAATTAGTATCGTGTTCAAAAACCCTCAAAAACATTATCAATTTCGCGAAAGAAGAAACAATTCGTCAGATACCAGAGGTAGTAGTACTCGGCTTAGAGGGAAATAATATTAGGAAATGACGAGTAAAAACCTGACTACTCAACTCTTGTTTAACGAAAAATGTTGAAATATAGACGCAGTTTGACGTCGAAAAATATATACAGCTTACCGTTATACTTTTATTTTCTTCCCTAAAAATTAACGAACGTTGTTGTTACCGTATAGTCCGTATTTTCCATGGGAATACGTCGAGGGGGAAATGTAATGTACTGGTTGTAAGAATCTTCCCTATCTCTTCACTGGAGAACAGACCAAGGTTGCTACTGATGTTGGTAAGCCGGACAGTTCCCTCTAAGTTTAGGGGAGAAAAGCTAGTAGTCGTGCCCACAATAGGCTTGAGCATAAAACCGAGTTTTTAATTGATTTTTTTTACTGAAACTGGACATTATGAGGAACTTTTGGAAAGTAAGACAAAGGGTGTTCGTCGCGGGCGACTTAGTAATAATACTCTCAATATTAGGAGTCCGTCGAAATTCCTATTTAATTTATTAGTAAATCTAAAATCTTGCAGGGTATAGTTCAAATAATTCTTTACGTCCACTTATTTAAGTTTAGGAAAGTCCTTACGAATGTATATGTGGTCGTTAAGGGTTACTATCGCCAGCAATCTCTTTTTCTTTAACTAAAGTCTATTAGGGGTTTTAATTTGTAGCGCATTCGTAAAGTAGGTTGGCCGAATAACCTTGCATCTCTTTCTTCGTGGGGAGTTCAACTCATCGATTAAACAATTTAGTCTTTAATCTTATTTTTACTTGCCTATCCGCCTTTTTCCACATATCTAGGATCCAATCGCAAAACCAGTCATGAAAATTATTAAGGGCTCGAGAGGTACAGTTAATTCTGGTAATTTATAAATCAAGAATGAAGCGTCTGATTAATTTGGCCAGGTTCTTTCAGATAAAGTCTTTAGTATAATGGGTAAATCAAAGTTTTTCGTTGTAATACTTCTCAAAGATGGCGCTGAATGGAATAATTGCCTCCTTTTTAACGAAATTGGTAACAGAATCGATTTCAGTGAGTTCTAAAGCCACTGTAACGATATAACTGGTGTTGGTCGTATAGGGCGATGGACTTGGTGATTTTAGGCGTATAAGACTTGGCGTTCTGGCGTAAGGTCGCGCAACGTGGCTTTCATAACGCGCTTGGTAATCTTTGGTGTTTTTTGATTAAAGCAGTAAGCTTGAAGATTGAATTGGCGTAGGTGAAATGACAAGAGTAAAGTAAGGTAAAGGAGTAGTATAGGAAGTAATGTAAGAGGTCGTTATTGGTATATGTTATTTGGCGTGGGGACTTAGTCGTTTTTCTTGCAGTAGCAACACCTGCAGTAGTATTAACTTAGCCGTTTGCTAACTTGCCGAACTTAAAGACTCCTAGCAGTTAATCTAAAATTATTTGAAAAGTATTAATAATGATTTGCTAGTATTTCCGAGTAACGATACCATCGCTTGCTTGTAAACTGCCGCAAATAACTATAAAGCTCATAAGTCTTCCCTACTTTCCACAGCAAATAAATACATAGCGTATAGGGGTCCTTCGCAAAAACTTTTCTTTTACCTTACTTTAACAAAGAGTAATAACCAGAAAATAGCGTCTTCTTCTACTTAGCCAATCAATGTTTAACCTAGTAAGCACTAATCAGTGTTGGAAGATGTTATACTCAGACCTACGATGGTAAGCCAAGTAGGTGCCAAATAGGATGTACTATTGAGGTGCGAAGGAATACTAGAAGAGGCTACCGTGGACTAACTTGTAGGGCCTTTAGATACGGCTAATTCCTAGCCCTTTATGTACCCTTAGACTTTCTATGCACGGACCGTACCCAATCCTTATATAGGCCGTATACGGCTTATACTTGGGCCGCGCCCGAGCCGGGCTCAGGCCCATCCCAGTACGGGTATGGTTACGTAACTTATAGGTTTAATAGCAAACGGCTTAAGTTTATAATATACCATTTTTCCCCCGGATACTCCAAAGGTTACGGCGCCTTTTTGGATAAATACTGGACGCGGATCGTATTCGCCGTATAAGCGAGTCGAACGTAATCCGGTAATACTACGTTTAATAAATCGTAAAGCGATTCGGCCGATTTACCTTATATCGTTGGCGCCGTAAAACTTACTCGTTAACGTACCATATAAAGCCTTTTTTTTTTACCGTCGATACCGTATGAATTACCCGTTAACACGTCGTATAAAGTATCTTCTTTATTGGTAACGCCGTATACCAGAACTGCTAATACGTCGAAATGTATCGTATAAAATATTATTTTTATCGCTGACGCCATATAACGCATTTATTAACGTATTATATAAATTTATATTTTTACTTTAAATATTGAGTAACTCGTCACGTATAATATATAATCCTTACCGAATACAGTCTACCAATCCCTATAAATACGGATACTCTTACGTAACTTTTAAAACTTCCTCTTTTTCGCTTTTTTAATATTTGCCCCTTCCCTATTTATACTAGTTATTACGCTATAACGTTTTTCACTCTTTTTATATAAGTTAACAAACTATTTAAATTTATATATCTCTACTTTTTGTTTTAGCCTATCGTTATAAACGACCTATTTAACGGTTTTAGCATCGGTTACATTACTGCCAGCACTCCCAGAATAGATAACGAGCCTCAACATAAAGTCTATTACCTTATAATATACTAATACCATACTATTAATTACTTCTTATAACCTTTCTACGTTATAAAAACTCTTTTTATTTTTAGAAATAGTAGGGATAAAAATGAATTTCCTCGTAATAAGTTAAAAAAATTTATATACAGTGTATTAATGGGCTTCTAGAACTTAACGTTCTTTCTTTACGTTGAAGTTTATCGTAAATAAAGGTATCGCGTATATCGAAAGGTTTGTATTAAAGTAAACCTATAATTTTTTTTAGGATGGGCGGGTCGTAAATCCACTCCTTTTTATAATATATTTAAAAAATCAGTTTATATACGACTTCAACTAATTTTATTATTATTTTACTTTACTTATTTATTTAAGTAATTGATGAAGATTATATTTTCCTCATGTTCGTAAACTTTAAAGTGATATTCCGGATTATATACCCTTTTTTACGTTCTTTTTTTCCTTATTGGTTAATTAATTTACCCAGCTTCGTAATTTCGTTCGGGCGTAGGGAGTTTCCATTATATTAGCCGTATATTACGTTCATTTTCTTGGATATACGTGTATATCGCTTTTTTTTTCGGGTTCGTATTTACCCTGGACCTTTTCGTCGCTTTTCATTTTTTTTATTATTTATTTAAATCGGACGTTCATAATCAATCGAGTTTTAAATCGCAACGTTTTCGCACCAGCTCTTGAATTACCGCTAAATACCCTTTCGATTTTTCCAAAGGGTTAAAAAATATTATTACCCAGGTTATTTCATTATAACTAATATAGATTACGACTTATAAAATGTTATAAACAAAGTTTAAGGTTTAACTATATAACTCCAGATTTTGTTCGTATTTTATCTGTTAACATTTTACATAAACGAGCCAATTAAGTTAACCGCACGCGGATATAGGATCTTTTCCGAGTCAATCGAGTAACCCAGGTCTAAATTAACGTATTATAATTTTTTATATCCAGCCTAAAAGGTTATTCCCTCCGTTCCGCCTTTCGCTCTATTTTTTCGTTAGTCGTTATCTTCGACTTTATTTAACGCCCTTTTTTTTTTAAAGTTATTGTTTATCTTCGTCTTTCTTTAAAGGCCGTCTTTTTTTAAATTTTCCGTTATCAGCTTTTTTTAATTCCCGCCCTTTTCACGTTATCCGCCTTCTTTAACTTCGTCTCGCGTACAGCCCGTTTCCTACCAACCCCTTTTTTTCGGCGTTTAATGGTTTTCGCTATACCTTTTACCGTCTATTTTTTTCATTATCACTAAACGCTCGAATCTAGTCGTAATAAGGCCCTTAAAGTCTGTAACGCCGGTATTCGCTAAAACCAAATAAAGATAATAATAATAAATAGGTAAATCTTTACTAAAATGTAGTAAAAATCGTTTTAAGATCCGATATTATTCGCAATAATGAAGTAATATTTAATTGGCTTTACCTAATATATTCTGACTTCGTTTAATAAAAATTCCTTCTTCAATTTATTCATAAGGTATAATTTCAGCGGTATCAGCGGTTCGTTTCGCTTTTATTATTTATGATTAACTTGATGCCGTCGTTTAAATTCCGGGTTATTATACGCACAAATATTTCCCTGTTCCGTTGCGGAATCATCTAAAGTTATAATATAGTAATAACTTGCGGAAAAAAATTATATTAACTTATTATAAATCTTTGACTCAATAAATACGTAGAGAACCATAGTCTTTACCGTTTTACTTAGAAAATATCATATACTTTAAAATTCATGAATTTATCTTTCTTATATTGTTTGTTATTCAAACTGATCACAGAAGAGTAATGCATACAACCTACAAAGGAAAGAGATTTAAAGCTATACGTTAAATGAAATGTATATATTACAGGATAATTACTAGGGATGTTGAATGTGATATCTAACGAATTGGAAATACTAACCACTTGGTAATAATTATGAACCCATTTAAGATTTTTATTCGCGCGGTTAACCTTAATACTTTAAAGCCTAGATGAAACTTAATTTCTTACCTTTTATAAATTCGCCCAATATAATTAACGATTAATTAAAGTTTCAATCTATTAGTCAATATATTCCATTACTATTTATGATGATTTTATTCTTATACGTAAATAAGTTAAAATGTAATATCTCGTTCTATTAAACTAATTAACGACTTTGTTTATTTATTGACCTTGAGGATAATTAATATCTCTTACATATTGACCAGACGATTTGCTATGAACCCGGTAACCGTCAACTTTCGATTAATCAACGTAAATCAATAAAAAGGTAAGTATAAAGCCTGATTATATTACGAAAAGACGACTACTATACGAAAGTATTTTTCAACTATTTAGTTTATTCGTTTAATACCGTTATCTGTTTATAGGTAATACGTTGTTAATAAAAGTTATTCGACTTTTATTGAGAAGTGAAATATTATTTAAAATCCTGCTATTTAATCCTAATCGAGGTTACTAATGATGGAAATTGAAAACCTATAAAATCTTTACTATAAATTCTGAAAGGGTTTCGGGTGAGTATTCGCAATGAAAAATTATACAGCCTTTAACAACAAAAGAAAAAGTCTTTTTTAAATGATTGATAAATATTAATGATCTTTATTAGTAACTGATAAGTAGATTATAAAACCAAGCGAAATACACGTTTAGTACCGGTCAAAAATGAGGAAAAGTTAAAATAAGTTTTATAGTAAAATACGACGAGGTTTTGTCCCGTTATATTACATATATATTCGATATAGAGGTGGAATATTTACGACCATCCCCTTTTAGTAGTAATTTTGTTGAAAAACGTAAAATAAAAAGTTTTTATTTGGATAACATATAATAAACAAGCTGTGAGTTTGTTATTGTGTTTTCATTGTAAATAATTTTTATTTCGGTAATTATAAACGTTCACGGTAACTTGATACCTTTTGCTGGTTTCTCCCGTCATTCACAATTTATATTGCCTATTTTTCTTTTGGAAAAAAATGCCTACCGTTTTTGAAAACCGTTAAAAAACAAACTTTATAGAATAATTTGTTCATTTTTTTTAGTCTTAGAATTTCATTCATATACCCAGTCCAAAAATAAAGGACTTATTCGGCGTTCAAGATACCGGTTAGTTTAATCTAGGCCGGGCCTGCGGCGGTATCGCCGATGTTGTCGTACCGAAATCCCTTAATATTAACCCTTATAACGACCCGTATGCGGATCGCGTCTGGAGCGATATCGCTTTTAACGACGCCTAGAAAAGCCCCAACCACCCCTTAAATACATATTATCGTAATATAATAATTTGGCCTTCGTTGTGCTCAACTGAATCAACTAAACCATCTCAATTTATATTTTTGAATATATAAGTTGATTAATATTACGATTGATGTAATAATTGGAATATGTTAAAAAAAACACGTACGTGCCGTTTTTTAACTTGAGGTTTATCTTGTAACTTATGGGTTAACGTATTCGTGCGGGCGCCTTAAATTATGGGCTTAAGCCGTAAATTATATTTAAAATGAAAAGGGACTTTAAATTGTATTACTTGGTATTTCGAAAATCATCGTAGTAATGAGAAATATTACAATCCTTTATAGTCCGTTAAAATCGTAAACGATATACGCATACTAAGTAGTTTAAAAAAACACTTTTTTAAATATGATATTACTACGAGAAGTTACTTATCGTAAATAGTATAAATACGTTTCTTATCGGTTAATCGTACGGAATAGTAAGCTATTAGCTTTAAGATAACATTTTCGTCCCTTTGTAATAAATACCTCTCAATATCGTTTCCGAATAATTGGTTTTCAAAGTTATTAACTGAAGTAAATCTTAATACACCAAAATCAGGGCCGTAATAAAGGTATCTATTAAGGTTTAAAACACCTATTTTTCCCGTTTCGTTTCAATTTAACGAATGACTTGTTTTATTAGACAGACGAAATAATGCGTTAACTTTGAGAAATTATCAATGAAATCGCGGTAAAAGTTGGTTAAACCCAAAAAAAAACGAATATTTCCAACCGTATATAATAACTTTGATTTATGAATTACTCAGAATTTTTCTAATTCGACCGGAATACCTACTTCAACGGTTGAAATAAAACAAATATATTTTTTCTTTTCAGTTTTATTGTTTCATTTTTGCCAATTAGATTATTTTAGAGTTATAAAAACGTCCTAAAACTATGCAAACTTTCGTTATATGATTTTAGTTAATATTGAAAATAAAATCCAGGACGTTAAATATATAATAACAAAATGATTCAAAATATCCATTAATATATAATAAATGTATTATTAAAACGTCGCCGGCGTTTTCGCTAACTAAAAATAGGCAATGAACTATTTAAATAACCCGAATACCATACGAAACTCTGTTCATTCCTTTTACACGAGTATTACTCTAATACGGTGAAACAACGTTTTAATATAGAACTTCGTAACTTATATAGACATTGATAACGTAAATAAGGTTTTTTGAATTAAAGGTAAAAAAAAACGGGTTTACTTTGTAATTCTGTTTAATACTTGATATTAGATACAAAACCGTTCCCCCCCGGCTTTATTCATTAGTAATACCGGCGTCGGCTTTAATAAAGATTTCGCCTGAATTTCACCTTTAATTACTAGTCTTATCACCTGTCTTCAGAACTTAGAAAGGCAATTTCAAAATATCGAATATACTGACTTTGAAAGTCATTTTAATAAAAGATTTTCTTGGTTTGGTTCAATATAAATATAATAATCGAGTTTCCTTTAGTGCAAAAGCAAAGCCGTAGATTTATCCTTATCGAATAAGTCGCCAAATATTATTTGTTTCGGTATAAGACGCGACTAATTCTATTTTTCCTTTGTCGTAGTCGTCGCCGTTACTTATAAAATACGTGTTATTTCACCAAAGATTATAATACAAGCTATTAGGAACGGGTTCTTTATACGTTATATTTTTTGGTATAAACGTTACGTTAATCCGCAAAGGATCGAACCTATTACGACTTAAATATTTTTCATTTTTAGGAGTATCTCTGTTACATGGATCATGAAACCTCCTTAACCTAAAATTACTGAACAACTATTACCCGCGGTTAAAATTACCAACTAATATCGTATTGAAAGTATTTTAAAAATTATATCCCGCGTTTTTCGGAGATAATATATATTAATATCGGATTCGACTATCTATTACTATTTAAACTTGATTCACATATTTAAGTAATTCGTGAATTTCATCATAAACTTAATGTTATTGTCAAATTTCGCGAATATGATAACTGAATTTACCTTAACTTTAACTGTTATATTAAATCCTAATTTATAATATAATAACAATTACAATGAAAATCGACTGAACTATTACGAAAATAGATATAATTATAAAATATAAGGATAAGAAATGATTCTTTTTTTATACGTATGTTAATTAAATTAAACTCTTCCATTCGATTTTATAACTATGTCATGAAGGTTATATAACTCCTAAACAAGATTATATTTCAAATTTAAACTTTCTCCTTCGTCATCTATAAGGAACCTTACTTCACCTTTTTGATTAAGGTCGTATATATTTACGTAGAAGGTTATATTGGACGCAAGTCGTAATCACTTTTAAATCTGTTTAATAAATTATGACATATATAACGTCTCGAATTGATCCCAATCTAACGTTTCGTTATTGTCGTTTACATCGACCTACGTTTCCAATTCAATGAATATATGGAATGGATTTATTAAAATAATTAACCGTGGTATCGAAAGAATTAGCTACGATTTTTACGGTTTTTTAACAAAAGTGTTTAAAAGGCGTCAACTGCTGTTATAACCGTATTACTATTCGGTCTTTAACTTTAAATGGGTTTCGTAAATTAACGACTAAAACGTCGGTTTAAGTTTAAAGATTTTAACTTATCGGCGAATTCGTAATATTTATCTAAAGCTACGATATAATTTACCTGACAAACATTCACCGTAATAAATTGGTCGCAGTTAAGAAACGATACGCAATAACGTAAATAATTATACTTTATGACAAAGAACTAATCCAAGCCACTTATATTAGTTAAAAGTATTTCGAACCTAATAGTAAATATACCTATAGGTTTTAATTATTTATAACTGAGCTTTTCAATCTAGCTAACGTTTCATCCACGCCATAAAAGTCATCAAAAGCCGCCTTAATATAATTTAAAAACTTTCTTATATTATATCAACCATCATATTCACTGGTTTCGTAATAAGACGTAACCGTTTACTTTACCGCCGTTATATAACATTCCTATACGTAAAAAAACGTATACCAACTTTTTCCGATTTATCTTTTATTCAGTTCTTATTAATTCGATCGTTTTTCGTATCACCGTCTACGTAAAATTTCATCCGTTAAATTACGGTTAATTATATTCTTTTTGTCCGTTTTCAACTGTTCAAAACATGATGTGAATCTCAGCCAATTGGGTTACGAATTATTAAATTTTAAAAACAACCTAAATAAAGTTAAACGTACAGTAGATGGTTCAAATATATTAACCTCATTATTTAACTATTTAATAATCAATGCTAATAAATTTACGGTATTTTATAAACGAAAAATATCGGTCTAAATCGTCTCGAAAAAGCTAAAAGTTCATTTGTAAAGGTGGAAAACTAGGTACTCGCCAACGGTTGCTCTTTTCCGATAACTTAAAAGTGTAATGTAGAATTATTAACGTTCACCATCGATTCGTTCATTCTAAGTAATATTTTTTCGGAAAGATATTACAAAAATCTTAATAATATATTATAATTCAACCCATAATAGTAAGCTAAATGAATACTAAATGGAATTTATTATTAAAGTGTAGAGCAAGACTAAAAAAGGTTACCATAGCCTAACGTATAAGGCCTTCAATTCGGGACAATACCTAGCGCATTACATGCCTTTATACGTGCCGTATACGAACCGTGCTTTATCCATACATGGGTCGTATCAGGCCTATACCCGGTTCGCGCTCGGACCGGGCCCTGACCTATCACGTTACGTACAAAATCACGTAACCTATAGGCTTAATAGTCAACGGCCTCAGTCCATAACAGTAGACCTTTATCGTTGCAACGTAGTCGATTCGAATCACTGTGGTCAAAGTAACTGGTGCTGCGTTGATATTTTTGATTGACGTATAAGTTCTAAGTTTGGCAGACCGCTAGCCGGTCTGCATACTCATTCGTATGGCCAAGCGATTTAGCCTGTTCCCCACTTGAAAGTGGGCTCCTTTCTGATAACACTTGCAGTGTAGTCCCAAAAACTGCAGTCAATACTGTTAAATTTACTGTAAGTAAAGTTAGCATTTGACGTACTGAAAGTAGCAGCCAATATTACTTCAACAAATAGTATAATTGTGGTAACAAATATCTAAATTAATAGGCTTAATAATAATAGTGTGGCTACAAAAATTCAAATTAGCAGTTTCCGTAATGGAAGTGTGGTTACAGTATCAATTGTAAAGGTTCGAATTAGTAAGTCTTGGTCGCAGTAATAATTTGTAGCAAGGTTGAAATTAGTAAGGTCTGGCCACGGAGGTAATTGTAGTTCGTTCCTGGTTCATATAGCCAAATGGTAACGATATAGTTGGTGAAAACGCTTTTCGTGGTTCCTAACAGCGGTAATTACTTAGGTGATATAAGGGGGGATTACACAGGAGTGATTGCGTAGAGGTAATTACGTAGTCAGGTTATAGTTCAGTATGAAAAATGAAAAAAAATATATTTATTAATCCAAGAAAAATTTCTTGTCTTTTCTGTCGAAAGGCGCCTGATAACAGTCAATATATGTCTTTATTTCAATTTAACCTTTATTCTACTTCATAAAATCAAGCTTCTTTACGGTTTGGTTACTTGACTAACACCTATACACTAATTTCTACTTTAAACAAATGCCGCGTAAAATTAGAACATTTAGGCGCCGTTTCACGCGAAAGCACCGACGCGTCGCCGCCTCCGTAACAGCTGTCATCGTTACCATTATTAGTATCCCGCCCTTATCGGATATAATCTCGTTAATAGTTATTATCCCACCCGCCGCCGCCATCCCGCTAACTCTTGCC
>JASMMZ010000015.1:926901-972971 GCA_038502455.1 Anisogramma anomala
TTCCCCTTTCCCATCTCTTGGAATGAAAAGCGAGGGGTTCTTAAGGTTATAAACCTTAACCTTTCTTTACAGGTAAAAGCTCTATTACCTATAGGGGCCTCTTTCATCCGCAACCGTAGCTTGATGTACCTATATTAGGGTTTGTATATTTTATTTCCTTCTGGACGTATACCTTTAACTTCCTTTTTTTTTTTTTTAGATAAGGAATACGAGGCGAATCTGCTTCGTTCCCTTAAGTTTCGTATCGCTAGAGTGCGCCACGAAGTTTTTTTAATGCGTAAGACGTTAAAACGGCGTACTAAGGTCCTTAGTCACTGGCCGCTAATAAATACGCCCTATATATTGTGTGTCGCGTCCGCGGCAGCGGGTAAGTCCGTTGATAATTACCATGAAAACGAGGGTCGTTCGGCTTGTTTCCATCGTTGCGAACGGAGTAAAAATTTATTTTCCCCCGATTCGGTGGTATTGGGGTCGTGAAACGAGTCCGTGTTACGCGCCCGTCAGCGTTATAGTAAATTTTGATAGAATTTCCAAGAAGGAAAAAACATCTAACCTAAATATAATGTTTACGGCGCTTCAAAAAACGATTGCCATTGTAAATAACCAAAATAAGCTGATGTTTACTAATGATAGGTGTTAACCGGCGGTTTAAGGAGTCGACGACCGTTATTACCTCTTGGAAACGGGGCTTAAGCATATATTACGTAGTCGAGTTTAACGACATTATCGCGCATCCCCATAAGGAGAGTGAAGCCCCTCTTTCGCTTTTTCCAAAAGGCATTCAACGTAAAGCGTAATGCTATATACTTGATACCGCTAATATTGTCAATAGCATTTATAGCGGTAACGCCGGTACAAAGTTAAAGGGTAATGGGGAGAATAGTGGGGACAAGAAGGCATCGCGCTCTCTCTCTTTTGACAACGATTGATTACCTCTGATGCCGGACCGGCACGTCTGACTACATTAATATTATTATTTTCTTTAAAATATTTGCTTATAAGTAGTAAATATGATCTAAAATATATTAAAGAAGAGGTAATACGTTTAACACGATGTAATCTTGTGTAATAAAACCGAAAATGGAAAATTGTAGAATATCTTATAATTTCATAGTGCGTAAAACAAAGTGTGAAAGTATGTCAAAAGCGGTTCGAAGTTATATAGCCGAATCTATATAAAATATTCCAGCCTAAATGAGAAAATCGAAACGCGATGATATACTGGGAGCGGCGCGAAATTGAAGATTGAAGTAAAGAAATAAAAACGAAAAACGAAAAAAAAAAAAAAAAAAAAAAAAGTAAAAGAAAGTCGAGGTATGTAACATAAATAGTGGTAGAATAGTGTAAGCAGCGCGAAAAACTAGTGTTAAATAAAAGTACATATCGGGGAGCGATGAGGATAATTAAATTCGTATCTTTGTAGATTCGCGGAAGTAGTGTAATAGTTTATTAGGGTAGTAAACCATTCTCAGCCACATTAAAAAATAGCGTACTTGACGATATGAACTAATACTTCGCTCGAGATAGCTTTAGTTATTGCGTCCGTTGGGTATAATTTATTATAGATTCGTTTGATTTCCTCAATTTTATGGAGATCGTACGACTTAGACAACGCTATAATATTTATTATCAATCGTTTTGTACTCGAAATACTTAGCTTAACCAAACATTTATCAGGCTAAAAAGAGTAAATATATATAATAAGAGGGATGTGGTATAAACTGATGTTGGATATAATTATCTGAACCGTTATTATTATAGTAATAACCGAATCGAAACCTTGAATTATGTTATAGATTTATAAAGCCAAGACACTCCTCGCTACCCTCTTATAATTAGTATAGTTCCAATATTTAATGTTCCTACGGAACGTAAATCCGTTTCGGTCTAGTATGTCGTTGTCTAGAACTAGAATACAGCTTATTTACGACTTATATTCGTGATTATAAGCTATAGAGCCCGAAATAGAAAAAAATAACATTACAGAATATATATCTAGCAATATAAACTATCAACTGAGTTTCGGATTATATATTTATAATAGGATAAATTTATAAAACCCCTTATATATATCGTTCGTTGGGGCGGTTTAGTACTATTCCCCGGTCGAAAGGTTAAATACCGCTTTTAGTTATGCTATAAATATCATTCCCGCGATACTTACGCTTTGAAATTGATATTCATTGACCCGGTTAACGTTATTCAAAACAATAAGAATGAATTTTTAATTACCACTTTTACTTAAGGCTTACAACGGCGTTTTGAAATGTAATGTTAGTTTTATTAAAATCAATTATATGGTTTTCCGTTAGGTACGTCTTGGGTTTCTCTTTTAAGCCTGCTTTCAAAATTTTACTTTTTTCAAACGCGTAAAAAGATGTGTTATATAACTTTAGAGTATCTTTCGTCTAAATACCAGTTAATGTAAAGCTCTTATAGAGGGTTTTCAATATTAATAGGTATAGATCGAAGGCAAAGTTGGTTATGCCAAGTCGTTTTTAATAATGTGTTTTTTAGGTGTTATAATAATAAATACCGGCTTTATCCAATCCGTAAATTGGTTTTATAATATGTAAAATCGTTTTAAACGGGTGATATTTCCTGATATTTCTTGGTATGTTGTAGATTCGTTGTTTAAGCCGTTACTTAAATTGGATTTATATCTGTGTTATATTACAATGCTCGACATATAGGTTATATGGTATATTAAAAGAGGCCGCAAATACAAAATTCAGGTGGTAACTAACTTGTTATAATGTAGGTGATTAGGTTCTAATATTATTTTTTACCTTAGTCGTTATCCTTTGATAATTCGGCGGGTTTTTTCGTAATATTTTCCGGTTTTATCCTTAACCTCGTAAACAAATCTGGGTAGAAAAATCCTGAAAGTTCCGTAAATAGACGAGTCCATCTATTGAAAAATAAATTATTTTGAGTCAATTAACGCTAAAATTTCCGTTTGGTCAAATTACTTGAACGGAGTACCTGGGGTAGTGATAATACCTTCATAGTGGAGCATTGTATTACGTTCGCAGTTTGCACTCTCTTTCTACATGATAAAGGTGTTTTTAGTAATTTTTTGAAAACGATTCTTGGTTTTCGAACCAAAGGGGCTCGTTTGGTGACGAGGTGTTACAAGGGTTGGTATAAACTGGTGGTTTCTATCTAATATAAGAGGACTGGATACGTAATTTGGGGAGTAGGCTGTAATTTTAATCGGTTTGAATTCGTCGTACTGAGAAGTATCACATTAGCGGTTCGGTACATTTTACGGTTTCGGACCGTCCCTTTCCATTTATATTTTGTATTCTCGTACTATTATTTAATGAAACAAACTTGTGACATTTAACCAATCAACGAGCTTACTATAGCTTTGAAACCTGTCAATACTCCAATGGCCTGTTTATTCGTTCTTAAACCTCAAATACAGGACATTAAATTGTAACCGTAGGTTTAAAATACCAGTTTCGCACGAACCATTTTTATGGTCAACCCTTTAGATTCGTCGCTTTAGTCCCATAAAGATCGTAATCCTGTTATAGTTTTGGCCTTAGCATTTACTCTTTATATCGTAGATAGTAATGCTATAGAGTTTTTATGGATCCTTGGGTAAATACTAAAAACAAGGAGCGTGGGGATAAGCCTACTTAGGCTAAAGGTATTGTTAACGAAGTTAACCTCTTTTTACATGATATTTATTTTAAAGTTAATACATTATAATTTCTTAGATAACCTCGTGTACGATTTTTTTAGCGGTCTATGGTACCGCTTATATTTTTCAATTCCCTAAAGGGATTTGACTGGAATATCTTTATACTAGTTGCCGGCTATTCGAGTATTAGTACGTTATTCGATGGAATTGAAGGCTTTATTAATATCATATGTAATCCAATGTAGGGGCATCAGGTAAACGTTTAACTAGCAGTTTGTCAAAGTATTTTAGCAGTTCTTAGCGGAAGCGTTATTAGTAAATTTGGCGGCTTTAAATAATGTTGCCGCTTCGACAACGTGGAGGTCCAGTGAGCTATCTAAATATATAATATTAATCATCAACTCGTAATTGAAGTTTATATTATCCTGGAAGCGAAACTCAAACTAGTATGAGGTTCATAAGTATAGTTAATACGCGTGTCAAAACCTTTTTATAGCCTTAAGTACGTCATTTTATATATTCGTATAACTTAGGATGTAAAGTAGGCGTAAAAGGCGTTTTGTCGTCAGGTATTTGAATCGTTGGTATAAAATCCGCAATTTAGATTACGTTAAGTATATAACCATAATTATACGAATTTCGGGGAAGAATTATAAGTTGCCAATCTTAAGAAGAAGCGGTACGAATACATTATCTGAAGCCCGAATGACTTGATTGGGCGTATTCCGTATCTCAATGCCGAAGTTATTCAAATTATCTAATTAAAACAAGAGTAGTATTTTATAATACATTACATAAAACTTCACCGGTTTGAAATGCGTATTTATAACGAACTTTCGAAGTAACTACATTTTATCTTTACCAAATATGAATTTACGGTGTTTTTATTTTGTTCGGTTCAATTAAAACTTTTGGAACTTCTCCGTAAATACGTCGAACTGACGCTTTCCGACTGTCAATATTTCGGCAGTATTATTGTTAGGTATAATTCCTTAAAATCTTTTTTTATCTATCAGAAAGCGTTAATTTTAATACCATGTGGGCGTCGGGTACTCCGTCCACGCAGTCAAGGCCTGTAATGTATATAAAGGAGGCGTTTTATAGATTGGTAAAAATGCGTTAGACATTTTCATCGCTTTAGGTTAATAAGTAATTATTATCATTTTTAAAGTTTCCTTTTCATGATACGTATTCGTAAGGGTGGTCGTTAGGGTTATTATTAGTACCTGTGTATTCGTTTACATATATCATAAATTTAGGTTTCATCCGGTTCTAAGATATATCGTAAATCTGAAACTATTGTTTAATCCAAATTCACTCGTAAGCAAGGTGGCTAGTAGACTAACAGCCGATTTTTCCGTATATAATATATCGTTTTTGTAAACTCGCGGGGCTCCGTATGCCTTTTTGCAAGTATTTTTGTAGCCGCGGTACATTTCGCTTATTTACGAACAATATTCTCTACTCCTTATTATTAGGGTTTCTCCCTTAGTTACTGTACTTGAAGCATTAGTTTTACTTTAGGTAAACTGTCATCTGTTGATGTAAAATTATGTAAAAAGTATTAGCGAGGTTTACTTTGGTAATTGAACCCTTTACTTTAGTTTTGTTAACTATAAATGCTAATATAAAGCTTGTTCATAGGCGTATAAAAGTCTTAATCAACGTTTAAAGGATTGTATTAATGGCCTTTAAGTCCTTTTCCGTTTTGAAAGGTGTAAAGTCGAAATCCGGGTTTTCACTGTATACCTTCGTTATTACTTGGATAAATAGCTTATCATCCTTGTATTCCTGTTTAAGGGTTGACTGTTATTTCCGGGACGTATCTAATAAAGCGGTAAAAATATTCTATAGGTTGTTATCGGCGTTTTCTTATTGTTTTTTCACGGATTTCAAGGTCATATCAGTTCAATTCTTACCATAAACTTTATAGTTAGTCTCTGTATCTAAGTGTGATTTAAAGGGGTTATAACACTTCACAAATGTATTTACCTACGTAAGGTGATATATATACTATTCTTTAGTTTACTCTGATGTCTTACCGGGTAAGATTACATGAACTTTAAATAGTTTAATATTAAGTTATCAACATATGTTCAATATATTTCGTATTTTATGATTAAATGCATCGCAGGGTTTACCGGTATATTTATGTTCCTTATCCTAAAACCCGGCGAAGTTTATGAGCTTCATAAATCGCCTTTATGAGTGGGAAAGCGGTGCGATAAAAGGTTATAGTAAGTGTTATAATTTGAGGGTATTGGTTCCTAGGGTACGTATTAACGTTTTTCGCCGCTCGTTAATTCCTAAAGCGGGGAATTTTCTATATTTGAATAGTTTTTTTTTTCGTAGCTAAGCTAATTTATAATATTAATCGGGGTATAGTTTTGTCTTAGTTTTGGTTCGAAATTGCGTTCTGGAAAAGGTTTGCATTTAACTTTAATTGTAAATAATCGTTGTGGTACTTTCTTATCTTCCGTTAATTCCTCTTACTTTGTTTCTACTTAGCGGCGGACGTTTAGTTTTCCTAAACGCCGTGTTTATATCTACGGTAGCCTTTCCTGTTCCCGGTCCACTCTTTTAAGTAATCGTCTCCGGCGTTATTTAAACCAGTATCTTTTTATGAATTTCATATTTATTACGTCTTCGTTTATCCATTTAAGTGTTTATGTAGGTTAAACCATTAGTATCAAGGCTTCCGCAATTCGGCTACTATTTTCACCGGTTATATTAACATCTTTGGTTCGTAATTGCTTTTACTTTTTTTTTTTCAATTTTACCATTGACTATACGTTATCAAGCTGCCGTCCAGCCTATGAAGTTCTTTTTTAAATAGTTGAATAAGGTGCTTCCTTCGACTTTATCACTATTATAGTTGAAGATAATGTTAATTACATACTTATTGGCAACTTATAGGTCTAAATATTCTTCTAATATAACGATATCATTATTGTATAGGTTAAAATTCAATTGATTTAAAATATTACCGCGAAACAACTTATAGATTAAGAGTTATTCCATATATTCGTTGGCCTCAACTAGATCCTTGATTAGTGGTGCCATTGTATACTCGGGTGAGTAATATTCATGTAAAAGTAATACTTGGGACGACGGTAATTGGTAATTTTTCGTTGTATCAAAGTATATTCCTAACTTAAAGAAACGATGTAAAGTTAGGAATAGCAGTGAAATAATATCTTTACTATTTATAAATACCAATTGATTGAAAATGGTACAAAAATAAGGCGTAACCACAGGATCTCTAGACGTTTCAAATTAAAGTTGTTAACATTTAGTAACGTTATACTAGTAAAACAGCTAAGAAAACTCAAACATTGCAAGTACTAAACTTATTACATATAGGGTAAGAAAACTTAAGAAAAATGTATGGTAAACATGAACATACACTAAGTTTAAACGTGGGAAAAGTTAAAAATTAGTGTAGGCGTAAAAAATTTATTAGATAATCCGGTGTACAGGTCTTAGTTCGTATTTGGTAAGCGGTCCGGATTATTTGTTCGTAGTTGTTTTTATTAGGGAAAGCGATTTGATTGTTACGTTCCTAACCGTATTTAGGTTAGGCTAGCGGTTTAGATATTATACTCGTAACCGCTCCTGTGTTTTTGGATCAGTGTTGACTATCGAGTTCAAATCGAATGAGTTATAACAAAGGGTTCCGAAACTTGGTAACTTTAGTTCATAGGGTCTAATATGTAATCAGAGGTCTTTCAAAAAGTGCACGGGTATGGTTACAACACTCATACAAGTTAACAGTTAGCGTAACAGGTTTGTTTAGTAGATGGGGAACCAACTTAGTTTATAATATCGTATCAAAGGTTTTATTTATTCATTTACTTTGGATTTAACAATATTATCACGTTTCGAGTTTTCGGCGCTTCCTTATATTTCCCAGTTCCTGTATAGTTTATATAAGTAGTTATTATAAATCACAAATAGTTAAAATCGTGTCAACATTAAGTTATAGGTATTGAACTAATATGTATCTTTTCATTCCTTAGACATTTGTAGTCGATGTGGTAGGTTACTAATCAGTGTCGATAAGGAATGAAACCTCATTTTTACCTCAAGTAGGTAAGTAAAAATAATAATCGTTAAATTGGTATTATAGGGATAAAAGATAATTAGAAAGGAGTATGCCAGAGAGTATACGTTACGAATGGGGGGTTTAAAACCCTCGATCCGAACAGTGGCACTTTTTCTGTTCATTTTCAAATACCCAATACCAGCCGTTCTATAAATTGTCGTACGGTCTGGAATATACATTCCAAACCGCTTTGTATATTGTGATGTGGTTTAAGATAACTATTTCAAACCGATTCATACATAATACACTTTGCATCTTGCAAGAGTGTAGCCTTCACCTTGATACGTTATCTTGCAATCTTTAGAAAGGCACCTTAAAATCCAGTGGGCTACCACTTGTCCTATATATACTATCTATGTGGGTATATGGTATATCCACAATTATAGAGAATTCCATAAACTAAGCTAATTATAACAAGTTTTATGGCAACGATCATTTTATAAAGATCAAGTAAAATTCGTGAGAGACATTCCATTTCAATCCTTATAAGACAACTGAGAACGGTTTCTTCCCTTATTTTGGTTATAATATATATCATTTTTGAAAAATTTTAGCGATATTATTTGTAACACATTTAACGTTGTCGTTTCCCATGATAGTTATGGACTCTGGTGTTACAGGCTGGTATCTAGCTAGTATATATCAGGGATCCAGCCCTGTTAGCTGTCATGATTTTATGGCACTTTAAAGCTACTTGGATAATGTACAGGAGTATGCCTTTACACTTTACATACCCGGGTAAAACTATTTTTCATAGCTTCATAACAGCATTTTAATAGGGGTTTCGGCTCTTTTTTTCGTCGAGGTTTATAAATAGAATCCCATTATCTTAATTATTATGGACTCATACCATTAACCATTGAGTCCATAGGTTATATAACTGTGTTCATAATGGAATACGTAGTATCCAACCTTGGTTCAGTCCGGGCGCGGTCCATATGCAGCTTGTACGAAGACACGTGACGATCTGGCTACGCACTATGCCTATAGGCCCTGTATGAAGGGTTAGTAAAGCCTGTTTTGGTCTTTCGCCTGTACCATAATAGTAATTCCTAATATATATATATTTGGCTTACTCTTATAGATGAAACCATAACATATTATTGAAATTTTTTTGGGTAAAAAAGAATATTACTCATTATAGAAAAATCGATAGCAGATATTAATGATGTTTTTTTATACTTTAAAGTTATCTGGAAGGATAGTCTGTTGCAAATACCGAGTTATCTACCTCTGGAAATATATCGTTTACTCATTCGGGCTAACTTAAGCGGATATATTGCGTTTAAAATATATTGTTGAACATAAAGCGTTAATTTCGAAATCAATATCATATCCGGGTTCATTAACTTTTGCTATCAACTCCAAATCCAACTTCGCTTAAGTCGTGAATAAGATTTCATAACTCGAAGCTTACATAATAAAAACTCCTAAGGGTTTTCTAACGTTATAGGCTAATTGAAAACGTAATAATCAACCGTGATTGTACGGATTTTCTTATACGTAGGCGACGACACGCCAAACTGTTGAATTTATATTAAAGACGCATAAAAATTAACTGCGAAAGATCAGTCAACTTTTCTTAATGTGTTAGGTCATTATAAGTCCGTGATTAAGTAAGTTATTGCAACTTACTATGTTGGAGACCTTCATCGCGCGAATTAAGCGTTAATTAAGTTAGAGGGATTACTTCTAAGTTACAAAGACCTATAGGTACTATTTGATATAAGGTTTAAAATATCATTAATTTAGGCTAGCGTATTAAATTAGTTATCGGCCTTAAAGTATAATTACTTTCTTTTCCGTGTATCTTTATGTATTCGCGACAAATTTATTGCGATAAGTGTTAGCCGCCTTGATTATTTCGCTGGTTGAATGAAGTATGGCGAGCTCTATAACGAATTAGAGTTTTTTGATGTAAAACGATGTTTTAGTCGATAATTATCGGTATCTGTATAAGTATAACGATTAGATGAGAATGTAATTATCACTGGCATTTTCACTTTTTAGGTATCTTCATTGAAGTGTCGCGATAATCGCGGTTAGTTTTTAATTAATCTGTGCTATATACGTTTAGGATTAAAGATGTAGGGCGACGCGGATAATGGCGAAAAAACGTCGGATAATGAAAGTAACAAGGCGTTATCTACGTTATAGATAGTGGACTTACTATTAAGCAAAGGATTTCACCTGGTATTGCATTCAACGTAAATATAGGCGATTTAAATCGAAAAGATAAATGAAGATTCCTTATTAACAGCGATGAGAAAGCCGAACTCTTAAATACAATTTGTTTTAGGTGTTATATAACCTTGACGTTGGAGTTCTAAGGTCAGGAAAAAAGGAGTTTAATTTAATCAACATACGTAAAACTGAGAATCCATTCCTTATCCTTATATTTTTCAATAATGTTTACTTTTTCAGTGTTTTAGTCGATTATGATTATAATCATCATTATATTATGAATGGAACGTTGATGTAACCATTAATGATCATTAAATTCGGTTATTATATCCTCGAAACATGAAAATGATATTAGTGTTACGGCGACATAACCGAATTATCAAAATAGCCAAATTTCGTATAAATATTAATAAAAAGTCGAACAAAATATCTAGAATATATTATTCCATGATAAACGTGGGATATAATGATTATAATTCTTTGGATACGATATTAAAAAGTGATATTAAATGTAGGCGATAATTGTTGAGTAGCTTAGATCAAATAGAATTAGTCGTCCATTCGATAATGATATGTGTCAAGTCAGTGGATATACGAAACGTTATATGATCGATTTTTTAAAAAATATTAGTAATTTATTGTTAACGAGTGGCGTAAATTATGAGTGATTACTCGTAGTGAGCTTTTGTTATAATACTTTATAAAATAACGCGTAATTTGTAATGAACGGCAAAAATTATTGAAGAATCAAATAAGAAGTAGTTACGGTTTTTAATCAAATTAACATAGTTTCACGATATATTCGATAAGAATGAACTAATAACCTCACTTTTATATAAGGAAAAAATTCGGCAACTATATTTATATTGAACTAAATGATGATAAATTTATATTCAAAGTGTAATAAGGATTATTCTATTTATCGTGAAGAAATGAAACTTTCGATTTAAAACTTTGTGTTACGAATTAATAAATAATGGTAATGCTTAAGAAATTTTCTCATTTGCCGCGACGTCGATGTTACTAATGAATAAGTTAGGGGAAGGATAGAAGTTTTGTATTGATTGCCGCAAATAAAATAAAATTACGGATTAGGATCATTTTCCTTTACCTTTCATTCAAAAACCTTTTTGCGCTTTATCAAAGTGGATGTGGCTTAAGAAGTTGTATATTTGGACAGATTTGTACTGTATCTGGGTTATACCGGGATAGGTAAAGTTAACGGATTTTCGAATACAATTCGGGTTATTTTAGTAGTTCATTTCTATTTTCGGATTAGTGGGAACATGATCAACTTTAAACGGTATATTAATCATATAATGACGGATATTTTGAATGATTTTATTATAGTATATCTAGATAGCTTTTTGATGTTTTTATTCAGTATTAAGTCGTGCTATATAATAAATGTTCTCGTAAGCTCGACATGATTTCGTAATATCGAATTGAACTTCAAATTTAAGAAGTGTAATTTCGGATTTAATAAGGTGAAATACCTAGGTTTTAACGTGACGGTTAACGTAGGTATTGAGCCGACCCTAAGAGAATCTGGGTAGTAAACGAATAAAAGTCTTTACGTATTATTTGGGAGATTCAATGTTTTTGGTATTTGGCTAACTTTTGTCAGAAATTAAATAATATGTTCCCCGTCTTAACGGATTGTGTCATTCAACTAATGAAGTAAGGCATTCGTTAAACGTGGAAAAATCGGCAGGTATATATACTCTAAATGTTCGATAATATTATCGGTATGGCCTCAATTTGAGTATGTTAGAACTTGAATCAGCTAATTGTAATGGAAACCAATTACTCGTAAAAATATTTAATAAGATATTTGTTATGGAAAGACGATGGTGGTATTTTAAAACTAGTGGCTTATTATTTCGTACGACTAACAGACGTGAAACGTCATTATACTATTTACGATATGAATCTTTTCGCGGTTCTATCCTGTTAAAAGTCGTTGTTTTAGAAATTAAGCAACATCCGCACCCCATTTACGCTTTTAAATAATTATGATTTATTGAAATACTATCCCTCATTACCTTGAATTTCACGATTCTAAGCTCAATAAACAGAATTTCTCTTTTTGTTTTTACATTATTACTTAAAATTCTAGCCAATAGCCATATGTCTTCATTTCGATATATTACCACGAAAATCGTAATATTACCACTAAGTCAAAAACTCCGTGCGCGAGTTTTTTTTTTTGTATATTTTTATGACTATATTAAAAGTAATAGTAGTAAACTTATATAATATGGGAAAGTTTATCGCGATGAGATATACGATATGTTTATTACAATGGAATTTTAGTTATTAAATCGGTATGACATGTATCTTGATTGAAAGTCGAAGATATTTGGGGTAACGGTATTAACGGAATCGCATCAAGCTCGGCTTTCACCCGTATCGTTATTCGTAATAACTCCGGGTGACACCGAGACATAGATAATAATGATACTATTACGAGAGCGAGCTGTAATAAACCCGTTTAATTTATTAACACCAAATAACACTTTATTTTTAGGCTGAGCACTTTAGAGAAATGGTAAGATTAAAAAATAACGGAAGACTCGTTATATGAATTCCGTTTATCAATAGTTTTCGAAAGCGTTAAACATTATTCGGTTGAGGTAAAACATTTGTTGAAAATTACGAATCATATAATTAACCTGGAATATAAGTTATATTACCGTAACCGATGGTAATGGTAGAAATGAAATGTTTTCACGACGAAGATTTCATACTCCACATATAATTCGTTTTTATGATTTATCCGGATTAATATACTTTGTTTTGATTATTTCAACAAGATTTTTATCAAAAGGGTTTAGTTGTAAATATTCGACGTCAATTTAAAATATTTACGTAATATAACGATAAAAAACCTCCTCATACCTAGTAATAAGACCTTTGTTAACCCTTTTCTATCCTAAAACGTTATTTATCCTGTATTTTTTTCAATTTTACAATTGATTTACTAATTACTAACGGCGGCCTTTAACATTTAAAGGTTTTGACGGATCTCTTAGCTATATATATCTAATTCAATATTATATAGTTTATAATTGTCCATCAGTATTGAGATCGCTTTCGGAATATTTAGCAGAAATTTTAGGGATTTCTGGCTTTTATTATAAATAATTAAGGTTTGGATTAAAAAAATATTTTTTAAACGACATGATATTTTTGAACAGAAGTTAAATAACTGTTATCGACGGCGTTTTACATATAAATAGACAATGGTATTCAAAATTTTAATTGAAAAGTTTGGAAGTACATACGAATTGTTATAGCTTTTTCGTGATACAATTTGATTTTACGATTTTCCGTTTGTTAATTCACATTGAATAAGAGGAAGTTGAAGGTTACCTAGTTTAATGTAAGCTGGCTAACTCAAAAATACTAAGAGTTATTTACATTGAAACTCAAAAAAAATATAAAGTTATTAATTAGTTCGGCGGTACGAGTCGCTACTATCTCAATATATTAATACAAAGGTATTAAGTTCATTTAATCGAAAATGGTATATATTTAGTAATGACTTAAAACAATGTAAAATTGTCGATAACAGTGGTAGAAGAGATGTGAGGTACATGATGAGGTATAATTTAATATAATCAATATTAAACCAGATCGCTTTAGCGAAAATATTGATCAACTCTATCATTAGCACCATACCATCGAAGTTACGAGTGAGTTCAATATCGTATTCTTTTTTCTTTTTTTTTAAAAAAAACCTTGTATTTTGATTGAATTTCATTGAGCGAGCCTTTACGATCACTTTTCTCTGTAAAGCGTTTTTAACGTTAGTCCAAAATTAGTTTTTATCACTAACGATACATAAAAATATATATACTAAAAAATTGAAATTAAAAAGATATCGTTACGAAATCGGTTCGGAGCGGTATTTGTTATATATCATTTAAATATAAGAGGTATAATAAGCTACGGTAAACTTTGTCAAAAATTACAAGTATATAATATCTCCAAAAAATTCGAAGTTAATTAGGGGAACATACGATTCTATAATGGTCCGATATTTCAATGTCAAAGTCAGGTCTATACTAAGTAATCGATGTGAGGCAAATAACCTTTACCATAACAATTATATAATATTTATAATAAAAAATACCCATTATCATTATAATATAATACGATAAGTAAAGCCATATATACGATACCCAGTTTCCTCGAATAAATATCTGACACTAAAACGATTTTTAGTATGACTTATTATGTTTTACTTATTCATCAATAATATATTTATCTAATCCTTTGAATAATGATGTTGTTATGTTAAAAACCCTATTACGATTAACTTCAGCTATTGGAAAAAGCCGATAGGCGTTATCGACTCAGGCCGTTGGCTATTGAGCTTATAGGTTACGTTACTGTGCACGTAAAGGGATATGCCTGGACCCGTTCCGGCCGCGGACAGGGTATAGGCCAGATAAGGCCCGTGTATAGACAGGGCACGGTCCGTGTACGGCAAGTATAAGGGCACATAATGGGCTGGGCATTAGCCCTACCTAAACGCCTTATACGCTAGGTTACGATAACTTTTTTTTATTTTCTTTTGTACCTTAATCATAAATTATATTTGATACCTATTTGGTTTATTTTCGTAGTTTGGATCATAATTCTTTCTTCTCAAAAATCTAGATCTTATAATAAACGAATAGATGACAAACATTAATAACGAGGTGTTACACTTTAACATTCGCGGAAAAAAAATGTCGTCGGAGAATAACTACTTTTTCACTTTCGTAAATATATTTTAACTTTTGTGGATCCGACTTAAATCGATATCTTTCGTTTATAAAATACCGTAAGCCATATTATATCGGTTATTAAACAGTTATAATAACCGGGTTAATCGACTATAACTATCGACCTAACTTTTAATTTCGTTAAGGTCGTTGTAAAGATTCTATAACTCTAAATGTACCTAATCGCGATTTATGTTAGATTTTTACCGGTTTAAGGCGAACGAAAACGATATATACAATCGTAATTTAACGGATGAACCATTACGTAAACGTCAACGCCCTGAATAATAAAATATATACCAAAAACAAATAGAATATAAATCGGAAAAGGAGGATACGCATTTTTGAATGTATAAAGATATTATATGGCGACGATAAATCAGGCGGTTACTGCTAATTTTAAAGCCGGAAGATATAAGGGTAGGTAGAATATTTAGAAAAATAGATTATATAGAGGCGGAATTCAACGACTTTTATCGTGCGGATAAATTATTAGTCGAATTTGAGAGCTTGGTTATAAGTGATAAAGACCTAGAGGTATTATTTTCTATTAGGATCAAGATACTTTTAGCTTAAGTAGGCGGCCTAGATTAGCCCTCGGCCGTAAAGTTCAATTATTTACGTTTTTTCATATCGTTACATATCAGCGACAACTTTAGTACGGCAGGTGTTAATCGGGTAGATCATATGGTAACCTTAAAGGAATACCACGAATTCGTTGACGAGTTAGATTTTTTGAACTTGAATTAGCGTCTTGGTCGCTAATTAGCGAAATCTATCCAAGGTTCACAGCCGAATATTAATACGGTTATAACGGAAGTTAACGACTTTTAAACGCTTTCGTTAAAGAGCCGTAGTAATCGTGACTAATTTTCCCGATATCGCGGTTAATTATTTGAATAAACCCGTTTGTTATATACTTAAGATTGGGTACGTAAAGCGATGTAAACGATAATAAGGTAACGATAAGTTAGGTTCGTTTTAAAACGTTATATACGTTATAATTTACTAGATTATTCTTAACTTGGATACTATTCTTGCTTGGTATTACTTTTTACGTAGATATATACGGCTTAGATTAAAAAGGTAGATGAAGTTTTTCTATCGACGACGATGGGGGAAGTTTAACCTTTAAATAAAATTTCGTTTGAAAGTTACATAATCTTTCTGAAGTTCTTGTAAAACCGAATAAAAAGGAGTTTAGGGTAATTAAAATACGTATAAAGGAAAAAATATTTTTATTCATATGCTTTTTAATTTAACCGACTTTTAGGATACGTCATTCTGTTTTGATTGTAATCATTATTATATTATAAATAAGGTTTAGATAAAATGGTTAAATCTCAATGAAATTTAGCTATTATATCCGCGAAATTTTAAAACGATAATCAGGTTACGGCAAAATAGGCGTATGACTTATATAACTAAGTTTCGGATAAATGAATAATGAATAGTTGAACCCGATATTTATATATATTTTTCCGAAATAACGCGGGATATAATTTGTAATTGTTTTGAATACTCTACTAATCAATAATTTTAAACGCGGGCGGTATTTATTTAGTCATTTAAGGTTAGGAAAGCTTGATCATCGACGTAATGTTGATACGCCTTCGGATAAGCAATATATAGGGCGTAATAGGTTTTGTTTCCCTCGGGTAAACGTAACGTTCATACCTAAAATAATAACGTATAGGGGGCTCGTCCCGGATAACATATATTATAAAACTTAACGAAAAAACACGTATTTTATAAGTAACGGCGACGACCACGATTAAGGAAAAAGAAGATTAGTCGCGTTTTTTACCGAAATTAGCAACATTTCGCGACTTATTCGATAAGGATAAGGCTACAACTTCACATTTAAATAAATGGAAATTTAATTACTATATTTATATTAAACTTAATTAGTATAGATTTGCATTAAAACGATTTTCAAGGCCGTTATACTTTTCATTACGAAAATAAATTTTTCAGTTTCGATGATAGGTTATAAAGCTAGTAAATAAGGGTAAGGTTCAGTCGATTTTTTATGGAAGACGGCGTTGATATTATTAATTCGTAAACTGAAGGAGTAATAATGGATTTACATTAATTGTCAGGTATGAAATAAAATTATAAAATAATACCATTTTTTACCTTTGATTAAAAAGACCCTACGTATGTTGTCAAATTTGATATAATTTACGAAGTTAAATATTATAACGTTATTTTATCGTATTCGAATAGTACCTGTGTAGGTGAAATTAAAGGCGGTTTATATATAATTCGGGTTATTTAAAAAGTTAATTGCATTTTTTGAATTAACGGAAACGCCGGTAACGTATCAACGAAATATTTATTATATCAAAGCAGATATTTTGAATAACCTAGTCATTGTATATTGAAACGAATTTCTTGATTTTTGTAGGTATTATGTAAAATTATATAGTAAAAATTCGCGTGGTTTTGTGACATCTTCGTAATATTGAATTGAATTTGAATTTTGAAAAAGTATAACTTTGTAATTAAAGAGGTAAAATACCAAGACTTCATTGTAACTGGAAAAGTAAGTATTAGGGCCGACCCCGAAAAATTCCCGGTAATTCGTGAGTAAGAGTTACCACGTACGGTTCGGAAAGTTCGAAGTTTTCTAGGTTTTGCCAACTTTTATGAAGATTTTATTGGTAATTTCTTCAAATTAATGGAATATTTTGTCCGCTTAATGAAGGAACCTATTTGTTAGGTTTAAAAGAAACGAGAAAAATAAGTAGTGAAAACTTTCAAGAATGCCTTTGTTACGTTCCGATTTTGATATATCAAAATTTAAATTGGTTAATAATAGTGAAAACTAATTATTCTGGAATGGCTTTAAAAAGTTGTTTATCGTAACGAGACGATGATAATATTTTAAAGCTAATATTTTATTATTCCGTACAATTAACAGATATGAAACGTAACTATATTATTTACGATGAGGTATTTCTCGTAGTAGTTTCTCATTTAAAAGAGTGGTTTTTTAAGTTACTTAGTATCCGTATACCGTTTACGATTTTTAAAGGATTATAAAGGATTGAAGTAATTTTTTTTACTACGATCGATTTTGAAACGCCAGGTTCAATAGGCTGAGATCCTTTTTCTTCTTCAATATGACTTAATCTATCATCCCGTAACTCAATACGTCCGCCTGAATACATTAAGTTGTAAGTTGTAAAATAAGCCCAGGGTTTAAAACCGTCGCGCGTATGTTTTTCGAATTACTTTCATTATTATATTAACTGTAGTATTAATAAATTCATATATTAAAAAAAATGTCAAGGGTTCAATGGAGGAGTTTGACGAGACAGTGATTTGGTTGTTGAATTACGATGATATGTATTTAAAGAGGAGATTATGGGATTTCGAGGGGGTATCGAAAGCGGTACCGCCCCATAACCGACTCGCGCTTGGGTCGTTATCGGGAATAACATTACGGGATTCCAGTACGGCGGAGCTGGCGATATCGTCGCGAGCCCGGCTCTCGTTAAACCCGTCAGTATCGTTAGCACCGAGTGGTTTCCTTATTTTCGAACTGGGTAAGTTAACAGAATTTCAAAATTAAGGAAATACCAACGACCCGTTATATAACATTTTCTTTTTAACGGTTTTTGAGGGCGTTAAGCGTTTTTTACCTGAGGTAAGATATTTAATATAGATTGTAAACTACAATATTAACATAGAAAAATTATTACGTTGACGTGATAATTTATATTTACCAAATTGAAAATTATTCATAACGAGGATATTATAGTAAACCTATGATTTATTTATTGTAAGTTATACAAATAAAATATTTTCTTTCGCTTTTTTTAACGAAATTACTATAAAAAGGGATTGGTCGTAAATATTCGAGATTTATATTGAATATATACGTAATTTAACGAAACAAAACTTTGTCGTACTTTTCAGTAAGGCTTATTTTAACGTCCCTATTTAAGACTGGCATTAAGCGTATATTTCGGTTAACTTTATAATCGACTTACGAATTAAAATAACGGTTTTTAATATTTAATAGTTATTACGAATCGTTTTTTCAAGTTTATCTAGTTAAAAGCCATATGCTTTATAACTGCAGATATATATATGAAACGTTTTCGTGATATATAGTAGAGATATTATAGGTTTTTAGCTTTTATTATTGGTAAAAGCGGTTCCAGTTAGGTAAACGTATTTTAAACTATACTTCATTCCTCAATAAAAGTGTAATAAACTAAATTTGCGATGTATTTCCTATAAATTAATAGCGGCATTAAATTTGTAAAGCAAAAGATTAAAAAATACTTATGTATCGTGGTCGCTTTGGCGTAATACGATTAAGATTTATATTCAATAACCTATCAATTTACGTTAAATAACGGGAAGTCGACAATTATCGAGCTTGACGCGAATCGTTCAACAAATAGGTACGAAATATTACCTATTTCGAGAATGGATAAAGATACGAAGTCGTTAATTAATTTAACGAAATGAATTATTGTATTTTTTGACTTTTTATGTAAGGGTACATAATGAATTTGAACTATAATAGCTTATATTTATTAATGAATAAAAACGGCGACGCATCTTAACCGATGTCTGGCGAAACGATATAAAGTGGTGAATTAAGTTGAGTTAAATTTTCAAAATATTGAGGTTAATCGTCCGACTATAAATCTTGATGAATCTAATAATTAATACCGGATAATTGTCATTCCGAATATATTTAATATCGTATTAGATATCCTAAGTAAATATCCGCTATTTTATATAGATTTAATCAAACGTACGGTTTTAAACCCTTTTTTTTCGTGGATTTTATCCGATACTCACCCGTACTTAGTTTTAGCAACGAATATTATAAAGAAAAGTCAATAAGAGAAATTGAGAGTATAAGATATTTTCGTGGTAAAAAAGAGATCAGGCGGCGTTTATTATGTATTAATTTAGTAAAATAGTTATAATAGGCCGAAATTGAAATTTTTAGAGAATTATTAGTATATTATAGCTCTAAATAAATTCGAACCAAAATAGGTAAATGTTTGAGTCTACGATAACCAGGTATTTCGACGACGGCGTTGGGTTTATACTAAACGATATGCGTGAAATAAATCGTTTATACCCCCGAAATAATACCTTAATAATAATGAAAGGGGAAATTTATTATTAAATCAAGTTATAATACACCAGGTAGGATCAAGTAAATACTGTCCAACCATTTCAGATAATATTCGATTGTAAAACGGCTTTTACTATATATTAACGAATGTTTACCTATCTATTATTATTATCTTCATTCGGTTTTAGCTAATACCGGCGTTATGGATATTAGGGGCCCCTTTACGACTTGCTCCGAGTATTAGGTGATAATAGGGTGGGGGAATGGTAAAGGGTATAGCAAAAACCAATAGGCGTCGAGAATAAGAGTTAGTAAAAGGTGCGTCGTATGCGAGGCGACGTTAAGGAGAGCGAATAACGCGAAAAGTAGCAGGCGTTGAAAAAGATAGATAATGAATAATATGAAAACGAACGGACGTTAGGAAAGGCCGGCGATAAAGGATAACGTTAAAGAAGACGGACGTTGGATAAATCCGACGATATTAGTTAACAAAAAGTATGGTAAAGGGCGGTACGAGGGGAGTAACCTTTTCAACGGGTTACCAAGAACTATTATACGTTAATTTAGGCCCAGATAACTCAATCGGTCCAGGTACAATCCTACGCCCGTTCGCAGTCGGCTCAATTAGCTTATTCCTATAAAATGTTAATAAATAGAATATGGACGAAATCGGTGATTATATAATTAAGCCTTAAACTTCGTTCGTAATATTTTATAAGCTGTAGCTTATATTAGTAATACAAGATGTAGCTTAAGTGATTATATTATTATGCCTTTTTAAGCTAAAATTTTGGGATAGTATTTAGTGGTAGTTAAAAGGGGCCGTGGCGAAAACGTCATACCTTAAAGTTCGGTTAACCGAAGACGCTTTATCTCGATAAATAAAAGATATAGTAAAAGTCGACCAAGGGGTTAGGGGTAAATTCGGACCCGAAAAGAAAAGGCGACGTAAGCGTATGGCTAAAGGAGTAACGGCTTATACGAATGGTATAGTAAAAACTCTTTATATTCGAACAGCGTTATAAAACCTAGTAAACTACTTAATTGGCTTAAAAAGGCGGGGGTAAAAACGGGTCGGTAACTCGAGATATCCCTTTAATATTTACGTGCGGAAAATAGGATATAATTTTTTATCCTTTACTATAATAACCAACTAACTTAAAAGAACACGTAAAACGGGTTTATCCGTAAATAAGTTTATTTTTTAAATACATGACGAAAAGTAGTTCATTAGCGGTCGGCCTTTTCTAAAACTTTTTTGTATTTTTTTTTGCTATATTTTTTTTCGATATATATGATACCCTTACGTACGATAAATTCAGATATATGATAAGGAAATGTCAAAGTTTCAAAACCGATACATATATGGTATGTAAACGTTTTTAACTTGTATTGAGAAAAACTTCTTTTTATCCTTACTATTTCCGAAAATAAAAAGATCTTTTATAACGCGAAGGTGTTATAATAGGTAATTGATAGTACGGTATTGGTATATTATAAAATGATATACCCTACGGAGAGGTTCGTCGCTCTCTCTGGCGGTGCCGGCGGTAACGTAACTGAAGTTAAAACCGTTAAATATGTTGGTTATAACAATAAGTTAAAAAAAGGTAGAGATATATAGTTTTAAATAGCTAATTATCTTATATTCAAAAAGTAGAAGAAGTTATAACGTAGTAATTAGTAAAAAGGGGGGGGATAATAGTGTAAAAGGGAAAAAGAGAAAGTTTTAAAGGTTACGTAAGGGTATTCGTATTTTTTGGGATTAGAGGACCAAATTCGGTACGGGTTATATATTATACGGGACGCGTTATTCGATATTAACAATAAAAACGTAATTTTATATGATACGTTAATAAACACGTAATACGCCGTCGGCGGTAAAAAACATGCCTAATATAGCGTGTTATGACATATTTATGGGTGCGTTATACGGCGTTAACGGTAAAAAAAATACCTTATACAACAAATTAACGGGTTTGTCATACGTCGTCGACGACCAAAAAAAAAAAAAAAAAACTTATACGATGCGTTAACAGATGCGTTATACAGCGCCAACGATATAAAGTAAAGCGGCCGAAACGTTATACAATATATCAAACGTAATGTTACCGGCTTACATTTGACCCACGTATTAAGTGGGTATAGCCCGTGTCCGGTATTTATCTAAAAGAGCGGTATAACTCTTATAATATCCGGGGGAAAAGGGGTATATCATAGACTTAGGCGGTTAGCTATTAAGTCTTTAGGTTACGAAAATATATATAATGGTATAGGCCTAGGCCCGACCCGGGAGCGGACCGGGTATAAACCGGATACGGCCCGTATACGGATAGGGTACGGTCCGTATACAGCACGTGTAAGAGTACGTAACGGGCTGGGCATTAGCTCTGCCCAAGGGACCTGCACGTTGGGCCATGGTAGCTTCTTCTAGTCTTCCTCTGCACCTCAATCGTAAATCACATTTGGTACCTACTTCGCTTATTATCCTAGGTCGTACCATAACAATAGGGACGCGCGGTATAAAATGGGGCGAATGTTAATTGGCGCTGATGATGGTATTAATGAAATACGGGGCAAATGTTAGGCGACGCCGACCATAACGGGTAACGTTAAGTAAACCGAATATTGGGAGAGGTTAAAAATAACGGTTAACGCGGGGGGTAGAGGAAAAAGCTAACCTTTTAATGGAATACCAAATACTGTAACATATTATTTTATATATAAACAATAAAAGGGCGCCCCGAGTACGATTATGCGGTTGTTTTCGATCGACCCGGTTGACTCGCTTTTAGTAAAGATTTATAAAGAAAATACAAAAAAAATAAAAAAAATAATCACAGTTAGGCTTTAAAAGTTGTTCATTAAGTTTGATAAACCGAAACCTGTATTAGATATGAAAATAAAGCTTACGTGGTTATTATATATCATTTCATTGTGATAAACTCACACAACCGTATACGACGGTTATCAAAAGAAACCGGCGTAAAATATTTCTGGTTAATACGAAGTAAGCCAAATTAGTTCTATTACAATGAATAAGCGAAACAGTCAACGGACACAATGGAGTTTGAGGCGATAACAGGTCCGGAAAAAAAGGGCGTCGGGAACTTATAATAAAAGGGATAATAATTTGCATTACCTAAATGGTAAAACCGCTTTAGCTCAAGTAACATTTCGAAACCAAGTATATTAATTAATGAACTCGGAAAAATCCAAAGTAAAAACGGGGTTATTACTGAGAATATTCCCTTACAGTTTTCGAATAAGGGATTACATAAAACTTTGGTTAAACCAAGTTACAACCAGTTGAATTGATAAAACTCATAAATTGAATGACGTTGAAAATAAACTGATTTTTTAAATATATTCGAAAAAGGGGTTCATATACAATCAGATTCTCTATATATTTGTTTAACCTACCTTCATATACGCCTTTTGGTATATATATCATTTTTATGAACCATAAATGCGGAAGTGATTAAGGGGTATTGTGAAATGTAGAAAACCATCTATATAAAGAAATTAAGCATCCTTTTCCAACAATAAGAAAGGTTAACTTTTATTTGAGTTTTTATTAAGAATGAATAATTCGCATATAACGTAAATGTGCTACTGCATATTGTTAGTAATAATATATTTATAAATAGTATGGCGATATACTTTACAAGGCGACTGATTATTTTTGCTAGAAACGTTTATAACTGTATAATTGATATTAAAATTATTATTGATGTTAATTATATCGTTAAAGGGAGAGGCTAATTGGTTACGAAACTTTGATAAGCAATTCAAGGCTGAGGAAAAAATTGAAAACCGATGGAGGTAATATAGCTGTTATAAAATACAAAAAAAATCGATCATAACATCGGCATCCTATTTGATGGCCGTTAGCGAATAAAACGTAAACTCTTTAAAGATTCAGTTCAGGTTTTCGATATGAAATTACGATTAACGGTAAAAATGGTTAATATATTACATATTTAATATGAGGATTAAAACTTTATCGGTATAAAGAGAAATTATGTTCTTGTTATTTTTAAACAATCAAGAGCTCCTTTCCATGACTGTTATAAAGAGTTATTACGCCCGCGGCGGCAACGTTGATATTCGTGACCATGGTGTTTTTTAAGCTATACTTTTAGTTTATTACTATGTTCTTCACTAGGCTCAAAACTTTATCGATCGATTTAAAAGTATAAAGTATGAAGTCTGCTAACAGGTTTATATTTTGCTCAACGTTTCAAAGACTCAACTTATGAGTTCTTGTGATATAGCTCGAATTTTTGCCGCTATTATTGATATATCCAAAGGAGTTATGATCAATACGCTAATTAATACGTTACTCCGCCTAGACTTAACAGTAAATTAGAATGAATATTTCGCTTGCATTTACTTTATTGATGGCTAACTTTATAACCTGCATACTCGTTAAGGTAATACTAACAATACTATTGAAAGTATTTTACGTGGCGAAAAATAATAGCAACGATATACCTGCTCGTCACATGTAAAGAGACGTTATTATAACTGGAGTAAACGCTTTTAGAACAGCTTTTAAACGACGCGTTACCTAGCTCAAATCTTCCATCGTAAAAACATTAAGCTATATTAACAGTATAGTGCGAACGGCTATAGTACCCATATCTATTTGTTGAACCCAATATAACATCACAATAAATCCAAACCTGAGGCTATCATAAGAATTTACCAAAGTTTGGCCGATAATTTCATTAACCTTTCAAATAAAAACACGTCACTTTTATATAAAATCGCGTATAAAAGTTGAAGAAACTTGAGTTCGATACGAAAGCTCCGTTATAATTTTGAAACCACTTGCCGTTTATAATGATCTACCTTTATAATTTATTCATTTCATTTGCATGTGAGCAATTTTCTTTTGAAATGTTATAACCTTGGGAATAAACAGGTAATAGATCGCTTTAAATTACCAAGTATTTTTTTATTACACTTCAACGACTCGCTGAAGCCATGTATTACGTACCCGGTTTTACCCTATGGCTTCTTTTTTAATACTTTGTGAATTTCTGACTTCATAAACATTAATACCAAGTATAATTTTCTGTTATCCTCAATTATAATATAAAATTAATATAGGTAGATAGTACATGAATACTAATAAGTGAATGATGTCGTTTAGAAATATATATTACTTTTGTAAAGAACGTATTACCATGGCATTTAGCACTGCGTGTTTATGTCTATTTAAAAAACGCATAAAATGGTCGGCGTCGTTATTTTTCTAGATATTTTGCGAAAGGCAGTTGGTGATCAAGTTATAATCTTGCGGCTCGCCGCTATTTACTTCGAAAATATTAATCAAATACACTACCCGAAACTACTCATTTCCGTTAACAATAAACTTCTTAACGCCAATGAAAAGTTCGCCCCTTTATTCGTCAAGGCTCTCGGATATACGCTACCCCCTTATTACTTCGAAACTGATTACGAGATCATCCTTTTAAAAGATAATTAGGATTAGCCTTAAAAGGCCCCGTAAAGCTTGTTAAAAGACATGTCGCGAAAAAAAACTATATATTGAGCAAGAGACGTTGATTAAATTATTTGATTGGTGTAATATTCGAACGAATAGCTTCTCACCAGGTGCCCCCGTATTTTTCGTTAAACCGCCAAGATGTAATTTCGGTTTTTGTATCTATCACTGTTGAATGGTCGTTATTACGCAGGCAGATCGCTACCCGCTTTTAGTTCTGAAGAACAAGTGAATATATATTTTCCAAGTTAAGTTGGTTGTTAAATAAAATATTCATGCCGTATTTAATGAGATTTGTATGAAATAAGAAAACGAGCGGAAAACCGTGTTTCGTATAAATTTTAAACCTTTCGAATTAATCGGTAACTTTTTCTGCTTTTTAGGTATGCCGGTTACCTTGAAACAGTATATTAATAATTTGATAAACCCCTTTCGAAGTATCTTTCACTTCACTTACCTCAACGCTATTTTTCCATATTTCAACAGTACGTTCGATAGCTATAACGTTAAAATTTAACAGGTCCTCAACGTCTTTAGCATTGCAGGTATTAACTTTAATATATCTATGTGTAAATTCAGCCTTTCAAAAAACCAAATATATAAAATTTGAAATCAAAGCCAATATCGTTATTCGTATAAACCTAAAGAAATTACGCGTTACCAAGAAATAGGCGGCTCATATATCAATCTTACGGGTAATAGTTTTTTTTCGATTCTGGGAACTTTTACTAGTATTTTATTCGCGACTATTTAACAATCATTAATCTTTTTATTTGACTAATCCGGAATGGTATATTTTTTCATTTTGAGGCCTCTAAAAATGACTATTTTAAGCGGTTTCAATTTATTCATTTTTGAAAAAGCCTTCGCCATATAGGATTCCGATCACGACACCTTTTTGAAAGCTCATTACTTTATCTAAATTTTAGGCAGCTTCTTAGTTTCATCCGACGACCGCAATAGCTTACACCCGATAACGTACTAATTTCATCGTTTATAGCTTGATGAATATAATTACAAAATCGATGATGAGAAATATTTTGACGTTAAAAATTACTTCAAAATATAAAACACTAGTAATATCTAACTTTTTTCGTTATAGAATGGATGTTTGCCTCGATATTTTTGTAGTGTGTTTATAGACGACTCAAAACCCATAATTGGGAACGACTTCTACATCGCAACTATCGATAGATTATAAAGAATAACTTTACATAACTTATTAAATACGATAATAAACGCATCGAAATACACAAGTCTACTGTAACCATGAATCATTATAATACATGAGATATAATATGGAATTTCATACAAATTATAAAACTCGACTACATATTGGTTAAACAATACCATTATATCTTAATTATCAAACGTTTATTGTATTAACTGTATATTCCAACCAATAATACAAATAACGGAATTAATTAATAATCAAACTTCATATTAACCTTAATATGGTTTCAAAAGGAAAATAACGGTTTATGAGGCGTAAATAAGGTGGAAATGTGGATGATTTGATAGATGTAACTGTGTGGGTGGTCCGCTAAACCTCTTCATTTATAGAAAATACATTATCAAGGATCCACTAATACCCAATTCTACCTATTAATACCAACGTCTACCTACCAATGCCGACCTTCACCAACTATTAGTAACTTTCATACACTATCACTAACTTCTATTTTTACTGTTGCAAGATTTAATTATCCATTCCAAACGTCATATATAAATTTTAAACAATTATATATAAAAAAAAAAAACCTGTTCAATACCGATATTCCGCTTTTTTATCGTACTGTTAACATTTTTACACTGGTTATTAAAGGGTATTCATTCTAAAGTGATATTAATGTTCATTTTTTTCGTTTTATAATGAGCATTTTATTGACCAAATTCGAATTGTTTATAAAGGTGTGTTGTTATTAAATTATTTATAGTTACCTTTGTTCATTAACCTTTGTTCATTATTGATTAGTGTTGGTACAATTGTAGCTGTAGTTACGATATCCATTCGATTTCATTTGTCGTGGCAATACTAATATAGTGTTAAGTGTGAAGATGTATAATGTTTTTCCTTACAATGCAGGGTCCGCTAGCCGGCTCCCACCTAATTATTAATGGTCAATTGCACTGCATATGCAACACATCAGCATCACTCATAGCCCCTTGCTTTGATGCAGTTGTTATACGGGTCCTCTTATTCCACACTATATACACGTTGCCGTGTCCACATCGCGGTCACGGATGCCTCACGGCACGGCTCTTGTTCTTCGCCGTGTAATACTCGCCCACCCACAGCTCCATCTGCGCCACCGCGTTGTCGACGACGGCCCGCACGCCCGTGTTCGCCGCCGCGTTGCGCGCCAGCATGTCGCTGCAGTGGCCGCCGGCGGGCACCAGCTGCAGCGGCGCCGCCGCGGAGCCCGCGAACGGGCCGCTGGGCCGGTCCGCGCTCGACACGGTGCTGCCGCGCCAGGGGTCGAACTCGCCGTTGGTCCACAGCAGGCGCGCGGGGGCGCCGCCGCCGGGGGCGATGTCCCAGCCCCCCGTGTAGGCGTTGACGTCCGCGACGGTCCGGCCGGCGGCCGAGCCGTACGTGCCCGGGGCGGGGAAGTAGAGCGCGCACTGGCGCTGCCAGTAGGCGGCCGACACGAGGCGCGACACGATGGTGGGCTTGCGCGGCGGCGCGCCGTCCTGCCAGTAGGCGAAGCTGGGTCGCCGGTTGCGCGTGTCAGCTGGGTGGGGAGGCGGGTTTATGCCGCGAAGGGGGGAGGGAGAGGTTGCCTACGGCTGGTTGCACAAGAACCACTCCCACTGCAGGTTGATGCTGTTGTTCACGGCCCTGTCCGTGTAGAACGGGCTGGTGACGTTGTACGTGTCGAAGCAGCCCAAGTCGTGCTCGTCTGTCCAGTCATCGTAGCCGTAGCTGGCGCAGGCTGTGGCGAGGAGTGGGTCAGCGCACCGCGACGCCACGGGTCCCTCGTGATACCATCACGAGTGCCTCTCAATGCAAAAATCTCACTATCAGGCACCATATACTCGCTGATCCATCGGGCGTAGCCATCGAGAGCCTTCTCCAGCCCGACGCCCTCGGCCCCAGGAACGGCGGTAGCGTTGGGGAACAGCTTTCCCACATTCTCGACTGAGTCACAGAAGAAGTAGAACGCCGAGTAGCCGGTGTAGAACTGGTTCGACTGCCACTGCCACGGACCCCACTCGAGAACACTGGCAAAGTCATCTTGGTGCGCAACGCCTGCCAAGCCAAACTTCGTCTTGAGAGCGGCGATGGCTGCTGTATCGTTGCTGAGCAGGACACTGTCGACGTAGTCGATGACTTTAGTCACGTCTGCGCTGCAGTTCTCAGGCATGCCATCCTGTACAGGCTTGAAATACTGCCACTGTGGGAAACTTTGTGAACACGCTACCCTGTTCACGGCACAATCACCATGCCATCCCTGAACCCAACACTTACAAAGTCTTCAATAGCCTCCACCACAGCGCTCGTGGCATAGTACGCCCAAAAGGTGCCCGGGTCCACCGTCGCAACCCAAGCAGTCAGAGCGCCCGCGTACGACCCGCCAGCCATCACCCAGGGCGCCTTCTGCGCGTTGCTGCTCCCGTTGACGTCAAAGGGCAGCCGCACATGCTTGGCGAAGTAGGTTGTGTCCTTGATCGCGTTCTCCAGCGTGAGGTGCGTGAGTTTCTCCGTCGTCAGCACCGCGAACGGGCTCGAGCGGCCCCAGTAGCGGTGCTCCAGCATCACCACCGCGCCGCCCACCGCCTGCGCGAAGAGGCCCGTGATGCTCATGTTGGTCAGGTAGCCCGTGTAGCCGGCGGCGGCGGCCTCGCCCGGCGTGAAGAAGACGACGGGCGCGCCCGGCCCGGCCCAGTGCTCGGCGCTCCACCAGTACGCCTGGCGGAAGGTGCCCCGGTCCGGGTCAGCGTGGTCGAGCAGCTGCTCGAAGGTGCCCGTGCCCGCGGTGGGGGCCGCCCGCGTCCTGCTGAGCGTGTCGACGTCGAGAGACTCGTCCACGAGCGGAGGGGGCAGGGGCCTGGCGTGCCGTCCGGGCCGGAACACGGCCGAGGCACGACTGGCGAGCAGCAGGGCGGGGAGGAGGACGGACTGCATCGTGACGAGGACCGGGTGCGTCGGCCGTGCGTGGTCGTGGGTCGGCAGACGTGGCTGGAGGGGCCAGAGGCCAAGGCCACCGCCTGGGAGAGAGGACGCACCGCGCCTTATCAACGCCGTTTCCAGGCGGGCGTATCCTTCTGTGTGGCGTCATTGATAGCAGCCCGTACGAGCTCTAGTCTAGCCGAGCGGCGAGCTGCTCCACTGCTCGGACGGAGTGCGCCCGAGTGAGTGGCAGTGGACCTGCGTTGGCATGGCCTTCCGCATGTATGCTGGCGCCGATGCACGCAGCCGCCTAGAGAAGCAGGCGGGGGACTTGGATGTGGCACACTGCTGGAAGCTTGCTGTTGTGTGACTTGGAAGATCTCGTGGGGGCCTCGATGGGGCTCGGGTAGCCATCTCGTCTTCCTCCACAAGCCACCATGCTGCCGTGCGGCATTACCCCCCGAGTCCCGTGCTAACGGACACTTGTGTGGTCACCATGCCTACTTCCTAAGCGGTTGCTAGAGTGCCGACTGCACCGACATGTGAGACCGTGATATCTGGTATATATGCAACGAGAAGAAGAGAGCCCCAGAGAGGTTGGACGCTGCGCGACCTCACCGCAAACTGTCGGCCATCCTGGCACTTCACTCCGTGGAGACGGCTTACAGAGTGTAAGGCAACGGACATAACGTGGACGGACGAATTCGACTGAATATCTAGCGACCTTCCTAGATAAGCTTGGTCGGCCGACAACAGTGGACTGGGCGTAATCAGGCGCCATGATCTACACGCCGTCAGTTGATAATGATATGGAAGTCTCATCACTCCGAAATGGACACTCCATCAGCCGATGTCGTAAAGAACGCTGGGTAGGCACCTAGGCTATTGGAAGCGAAGAGGTAGGTGAGGTGGCGGGCTCGGGGTCTCTTGAGGGTGTCACGTGAGCTCGGGAATGCGCCTGTGATCCTCCCATCTACTTTGCCTATGATGAGCTTCGCAAAGTTTGCAAGGACGACATCCGTGCTACTTTGTTGAGGCTACAACTCGGTGAGATCGGACAGGATATTCATCCTTCCTGGCACATTGCCCCACAGTACCCACTGTTGGTAGTGCTGTCTCCAGTTCATAGTCAGAAACTGTTGGTAGGCCTTTATCGTTGCAACGGAGTCGATTCAAATCGTGGTCGAAGTAACTGGTGTATTGCATTGAAAGTGATGTGTTATTTCTTAAGTTTGGCAGACCGGTAGCGAGTCTGCACGCTAATTTGTATGGCCAAATGCATTGGCCCCTACCCTAACCTAAAGTGGGCACCTACTGCACTAAATTTGTAGTCAATTCCACAAGCTACAGTCAATTTGCAGTCAGTACAATCAACCAACTGCAAGTATAGTTAACTTAACTGTCCTGCAATGGACTGCTATTCCAATACTGGTGGCTTTTTATTTTGTGTTTACACGCGCCAGTGTGGTCAATCACTTCTTCGCGGTTAGCCCTGCATTCACTCCTCAATCCACATGCCAGACCCCTGTCAATTCCAATCAGTTTGCACCGGAATTAACTCCAATTACGGCTCTTTACCTTACATTCCCGAATCCTTTGTTCCTCAACTCCTGTATTCAAGTCTTTCGCTACAAACTTATACATATTACAAACTTGTACGCTACCAATTTCGTACCTTTTACTAATGCGTCCGAGTATACTTTTCTTACAAGTTACTATTACTACCGTTACCCTAGTAATTTTTCAATTTGGTAAGTCATTCTTATTCGTCCACGTTACGTACTTGGCGGCCTACATAACCCTCGATTCGTACCGTTAACGTATTGCTATTTACAAACATTTCCAACACGCTATTCAACATTGCCTTGGTTATAGCGTATATAAGTGTTGGAATAGTAGTGTTTACAGTGCAGTAGGTCAACTTTACTGTAAGTCAAGTTGATTATGCTAAATGCAAGTTGAGTGTATTGTTCTGTGTGGGCCTACTGTATTGGACTGCAAGTCAAGTGCAGTATGGCCCCACTTCACACTGGGGCACAGGCCAAGCAATTGGCCATACAAATTCCTGCGCAGACCGTCTAGAGGTCTACCAAACCTGGAACAATACATCCACCACTTGACCAAGTAATACTACTATTACTTCGACTAATCCAATCGACAATGTTGTAACGTCTAAAGCCTTACCAATACGGATTAGTGCTTATTAGGTTAAGCACAGATAAGTTAAGTAAAAGAAGAAGCTACTTTCCGGTTACGCTTCACGCTAACAAATGGCGACTAGGGTAAAAGAAAGATTTTTGCGAGGGGCTTTTAGTACTGTGTCAGTCTTTATGGCAGTGCATAAAGAAGACCTTTGGGCTGCGCCAGTTGGTATAACAGATAAGAGGTAACGACGGTATCGCTATTAAAAATACTAGGAAATCTTTGCGGATCCTTTTTAAAGAGTGTTGATATTAACCGTTGAAGGTTTTAAAGTTCGGTAAGTTGGTAAACGGTGAAGTTAATATTATTGCGGGTGCTATTACTGTAAAGACGACTAAGTCCTACAGCAAAATAATAAACGATTCTCGACATTACCTTTTTGTAATGATCACACTAAATACCCGTGAGTAAATAGAAGGTGTCAGGGGGGTTACGTTAGCAGTAAGGTAGCAGAGGTAACAAAGGTGCAATATCAGAAGATGTTTGTTCGTGCTGTAGAATAATCACTAGCCGTTAGGCTATTCATGTGTGTGGACTGAATACTTAGATTGACAACTGAAGAGCTATGAAGGAAATACTATCTATGTGATGCTGACCGTGTCCTTATATATCCATGCCTTCACACTATCTTCAGTACTGGATCGTTTGGATCACCGCACTAATCCCACTGATCTATTGCTGCCTCACCTTGTATTAGTAACTGATCCATACTGATCCATCACGTGACTTATTTATTCACCTTGCTTTCATAAGAGATGTTCCCCGCCTGATGTGTTGGACTACAGGCTCTTCGTGGCTCAGCTGCATGCTGGCCTGTTTCCTGACCCAACCGTTGTCTGGGTTATAACACTTTTATACTAAACATTTGCTTCAACACCAAGTTTTTTCCTTCATTTTACTTTTTTTACTTCGCTTATACCAATTGAATCGCCAAGATCGTCACCGTGAGCGAAAACACCAAGAATTACCAAGTCACACTAAGAAAACTATGTCACACGACTCCACGCGAAATAGTAAAGTTCTTATGCGACATCACGCTAAACTACCAAGTCCTACACTACTCAAAACCTCAATATAACACCTTCCTAGGAATTGATAAAGGCAATTAAGGCCTTCGGATCCCTTCTTTCAAAGCAATACGATAAAGACCTCTAGAGGCCAAATGTTGACGAAGACTTAACCAAATAGTACTTAGTTAACTTTGTTGTTTACTTTATTATTAAGTAAAATGGCGGCGAAGAACTTGACCGCAGCGACCGCACTTTTTACAAATATCGTGAGTTTTTGGACGACTGGACTATTAATATGGGGAAGAAGATTTAAAAGGGTTTTAAATCAAAATTAAAAGCAGAACTTAAACAACGAGAGATTTACGTGCCAAGAAAAAGCTTCATCAAGTTGTTGAAAACCCTTTACAACTTAGCCTAGCTTGAAGAATGCTTTTAAGATTTACGCCTTAATGAAAAGGTTATTAGAGAATATTAACGACTTTACACACGATTTAGGGAACCTCCCCTCTAACCTAAGCTAAGTTAAGCCTCTTTAAGTATTAATGATAAGAATTTTATTGATTTTCTTGATAGCTCGATACCTTTACTCAACAACGCGGAGTACGATTTTACCGGCAGCAGGGCGCATGAAGTAACAGTTACCAATTCAGCTAGAGGAATTGACGTCAGTACTTTACGCTAGTTAATTAAGCAAGATTATTAGGTCCTTCAAAACCTTCAAGTTCCTATTACCCCTTAACCCTTTAATTGTCAAGTTTGTTTAAAAGCTTTCCTACGGTAGATATACCTATACACGTAAGATTACTATAGGTCCCATTACAGGACTTTACCTAACGAGCAAAACGATTGTAAATTACCCTTAACATGGTTTTCTGGCAACTTTAAGACTTCAACTCCGAGGAAATACTACTAATAAAGACTAAGATAACTATTGCGACCTACCTGAAAGACCTGTTACGATAGTTAATATTAACTTAAAACTCTTTACGTACTTCATCAAAATCTAAAACGACGTTGATAAGTATGACAAAAAGTTGTATTATATTTTTCATATGAAGATAATGGTTTTTGTCAATATATGTAAATAAATATATGTTTTTCTGCTATTTTGTAGTTATTGTTTTCAGGAATCTTTACAAGGCTCGTCAGAGATTACTACTTAGTCTTTTTAACTCTTGTAAACACTTTTATTAAAGTTTACTATAGCATAAAAAGTCATTTCGAATACGATGTCCACTTTGCCTAGTATTATACAGACTGGGCCATTACAAGGTGGATTACGATAATAGCAAAGGAAAAGAAGGAGGAAATACCGATGGATATGTTAAATGAAATGTTTAACAAACTAGTATTATGCTATTGGGTTATAAGGAAGGCCTACATTAGTAAAACCATGCTTCTCAAGTAGGTACGAATAGCTGTTACGGGTATTAGCGAATTTGAATACACCTTATAATATGTAAATACAGTTTGCAAATTTTTTTTTAGCTAGTTGTGTTTCTCGGTTGTAAATATGATTGCGAGTATACGAAATTGACTTGGAATATACCTAGAAGCCAGCACTTTCCCTAATGTACATAAAAATAACCTTACAGTGGTTAATTACGTTGACTGAAAGTATAGTTATGAGTGCTTTTAGCGCCTAAGGTTTGGATTATAGACCCTAGATTAAAGGTAGCAGTTACGTTAGCGCTAACAGGGCTACGATTTAAGCGGACCTGTTAACCGTAATTATTATCGTCATAATAATAGCAAGAGATATTGGATTTTTGGTAAGTTTAGCTGTTAGTTAATTCGTTACAATTCTGTAGAACGAAGTAATGAATAAGGAATTTATTATACTCAATTCCTTATTAAGATTCAATAGGATTATTTTTATTGAATCATAGACTTTGAAGGTTACGAGTTACTTAACTGTAACGATGACCTCACATAAATTAAATTGTATAAAAATACTGCTTTAAGTGCAGCTTAGTAATTAGCCAACTACATCTTTTAATATCTTGAAGTAGTGAACATTTTTACCTTAAAATTATTAAGTATCTAAGTCATTATATCCCTTCAACTTTGGGGATAATTGCGTAGATAATACGTTTGAAAATATAACGTCAAATATAGGAGAAATAAGGTATTCAATAACAGGCTATTCGCAATTCAGGGCACTGTGAATGGAAAGCACTATATCTATTGAACTTAATCTTTACAATGCTAATAAGGAAAAAGTTGTTTCAAACTAGGCGAAAAAATATCGTTATTAGGGATAAAGGTATTTTAAACTGTTATTATATAGATTACGTTCTATATTATCAATTTTCTTACCGCTTCCATTTTTTATTTGGAATTTATATTGTCCTTCAGTCTTCATATTAAAGAGCACGCCGACTATTTAGTTAAAAATAGCCAAAGGTTTTACATCATCTTTAAGTTAGGGTACCTATATTTTTGTTTTTCAGGTTTCCAAGTAGTGGTGTTGAATCTGACAGACCTGACGTACGTTCATTATACTAACGTTTTAATTAAGCGGTTTTTAACAAGCTATATTAGGTCTTAGAATTCACGGGATATAAGATTGTATAATACTTTGCATGAAAGTTATAAAAACGTTTTATTAGAACTAATTAATTTATGCCCAAGTATATTTAAGTTTACAATAAAAGACAATAAAGAATTTAATTACAAGGTTTTTATTCATGCATTTCAATTACATAATAAGCTCATTTTTGATATCGTTGACTTCGCAATCTCTTTTTACAAAATAAAGTTTTCAAAATCCCTTTCGGCAAAGTATATATAGAAAACATTAAGAATACTACAAATTGATGCGTATTCGGACTTACCTAAAGTCTTCATTTACGATGCTGGTATTAACTTTACGGCGACGAAATCTGAAAAGAATGCTAATATAATGGATATCTAGTTTGAATAGGTGTCTATAATAGCCAATTGAAGTATTATAAATGTCGAAAAGATACGTGTACTACTTCCCCAAGCGTATAATATCTTTATTTTGAAGATTGGAAATTTTACGAATCTAGAGGTATATTTTTAAATAGCGGGAAATGGCATTTGAATGACACTGTAGGCTTTTATGTTTTAGTTCCGATTTTGTTGGTTTGTGGTGATTACCTACGCTTAATGACTATGTGCCTACTAATAACAAGTACCTAGAAACGAGTTGAAGCCTATAGAAAAGTATTGAAGGACTTGTGGAAGGAATTATGGAAGGAATTAGTATGCCGCCAGATTAACGATGTCCTAAACATTAATAACGGCCTTACGACAATTAACGTATTTGCTTTACTAATGTTAAGTAGAGTTCTCGTATGGCTGGAGCCGGACAAATAAGAAATACTATATAAAACATAAAGTAACATGAACTTTAAAGTAGTTGTTAAAATTATTAACGGTCTTGTAACTTTCTATAATACTTAGTTGAAGCCTTTCATTAGAGCTATTGACTATAATGTTAGTTAATTCAAGTTATTCAGCCAATATGAAATTTCTCTGCCCATTGTTGATAAGCTTAGAAAACATCGCCAGCGCGAATGGCTCAAAAAGATAATGAACCTTAAAAAAGAGGAATATACACTTGATCGTATCTACAATACCGTTTGGGTAATTAGGAAACAGAATGATAATGAAGAATTGACATTAAATCTTATAGTTTAAGGTATTATAAAGGCTTTCGGAAAATATGTCGATGAAAAAGAAAGGGTAGAGATTAACGTCCTACTAACTTGAAGAGTTATATAATTTGTGTTGAAAGCTAATTTTAATTTATAAGGCACATATTTTACGATTTTCATTAAGTTTAAGATGATTTACGAAGTGAAAAGAAAAACCATAGGGCGGCCGTACAAAAAGAAAAAACGACTAATAGTTGAATGATACGACGACAAAAACAAACACTAAATTCTTATATCTTAGTTAACGATTCAAAAAAGTAGAATGCGTTGGGAGGTCGATTTAATAGCAAGTATGCTAATTATGATCAAATGCAAATTTAATTTAATAGTCTAGATATAATGTAAGCCTATATGGAATTAGCAACTGACGTATAACACATTGTATTAATAAAATCATTCTATTAAATAAAGTTTCCTGGTAACGAAAGAAAATAATTTCGGCTTGGCAGGTACGTAAATTAATAATACTCTTTTCTTTAGAACAGCTAACTTTATGATATTGGAATAGAAAAGTATTGAAAATTATGAGGTTTTGAATTTCAAGCTGGTTACGACATTGGCCAAAGGTATTTTACTTAACTTTGACATATTATCAATCTGTATATTTGATATTAATTCTAGCGGTCGTTTTCGCCAAAAGAACTAAGACATTCATTTAGCTACAATCAACAAGATTGACGTGACTAAGGTCTAAAGATATCTGAAATATCGTACCTGTAAAAACTATATTACCACTATTTATTAATACAAGTCTTTTTACGACCTCTCTATCACGGTATAAATATAATATTTAACAAGTAACGATTTCAACCGGCTAAATAAAAGGTTTAAGGGGTCAATAGGGAACTTATACCAAAGTATTAGTATAGTGTTAATCGACCCGTCAAATTCTAAATTAATAATCTATACTGAAGAGTCGTTTTTAAGTAGTACCAATCTGTCTTTATAAATCGGGTTCTTAATAACCCTTTTTAATGAAAATAGGGGGAAGTAACAGTTAAATATTATGGTTGAAGTAGTATATTAGATTGTAATTACATAAAAGAGGATTATACGAAATGTATTAACTTTAGAGGTTTACGATATAATAACGTACGTCGATGTAAATATAATATCATAGGTAATCCTCGATGTTATTAAAATATAGTGTATGACTTTTGTCATCCTGGAGGTAATGTTATGGACCCAGGCCATCGGCCATTGAGTCTATGGGTAATATGACTGTATACGAAACGAGATATGCAGTATCTAGTCTAGGCCCGATCCGGGTGCGGACCGGGCACGGTTCGTGTACGGCACGTGTGAGGGCATGAAACGGGCTGAGTATTAATTGGGTACTAGCTGGGTATGGATCAGGTACGGTTCGTGTACGGTACGTGTAAGGATACGTAACGGGTTACATATTAGCTAGGTATTAGCTATATCTATAAGTCCTATACGGTAGGTTACGGTAACATTTTCTAGTCTTTTACCGTACCTTAATAGTAAACCCCATTTGATACCTATTGAGCTTACTATCGTAGGTTGGATTATAATATATTATTAAGGTTTTTCTTTAATTTTCAACAGAATTGTTACTTATAATAGACGAATCGATAGCAAACGTCAAATATTTTACGTTATACTTTAACATTATTGTGGAGGATAGGTCAACACCGATTAAATAGTTCTTCACCATTATAAATATATTCCCTACCCCTTCGAAAGTAATTCAAACCGATATTTTTGGTTTGTAAGATACCGTGAGTTTTATTATGTCAACTATAAAGTGATTATAATAACCTGATTAATCGACTTTAATTATCGACCTTACTTTGAACTTTGTTTAAGTTGTAGCGAAGATTTAACAACTTAAAGTTGAGACAGTCGCGACTGGTATGTTTTTTACCGGGTTAAAGTGGGCGATGACGAGATAATGAATCGTAATTCAACGTATTTACTATTATTTAAGCGGCGAAGCGTTAACCGATCGAATTTATATTGAAAGAGCATGCAATATCAATTTTAAATTGTTGGTGTACGTTTCTTTATGTATAAGTATATAATATAACGGCGGTAAAATAGGCGCTTAGGTTGGATTATAAAACTCATAGACATGAATGTATATATACTACAGAGAAATTCCTCAATTGTATCAAGACTGCTTTTAACGACCCTTATTGCGCGGAAAAGAAACATTGCTTAAATTAAAAGATTTAAGTATAAGCGATAAAACCCAATAAATATCATTTGTTATTAGGTTCGAAATTCCTTTAACCTTAACAGGTAGCTTTGATTAGCACACGACCGTAAACTAGAACTACTTATGCTTTCACATATCGTTACGTATTCGCGACAAATCCATTACGACAAATGTTTGCTAGGAAAATAATATCTTAGCGTTGGAAATGTACCGCGAACTCGTTGACGCGTTGAAATCCTTAAACTTAAAACGAATTTTTGGTCGTTAACTAGCAAAACCTTTATAAACCGAACGGCCGAATAGTAATATAATTATAACTGAGTTTTACGCATTTTAAGTACTTTAGTTAAAGGGTCGTATTAATCGCGGCTAATTATTTCGATACCGCAGCAATTTATTTCAACGAACCTGTTTGGTATACATTTAAAACCAAAACCGTAAGTTCACGAAGGCAATAGTAAAGGAATATTATATCAAATTTATTACAAGACGTTACGTATGTTATAACTAGTCATACCATTACCAAAGCGATTACGAATTCCGACCAGTATTACCTCCTAGGTAGGTATATACGTTACAAATTGGAATGGTAAAGAAAATTTCCCCATTAATGGAGACAGTGAAAGATTAACACCTAAAGACAATTTCGTTTAAGGGTCATATAACCTTTACGGCGTAGTTACTCAATCGAATAAAAACGAATTGAATTGAATTGAAATCTATATAAACAAAATTCATTCTTTATCCTTATACAGTTTAATAACAACTACTTTTTAAATATTAATATCAATTTTAATTACAATTATTATTATAGGATAAACGAAGCTTTAATATAACGATTGAAGATGAAGTAAATTAGGTTATTGTATCTTCGAAATCTGAACATGAGATTAAGGTTATTACTAAAAAACGCGTATTATCTAAATTATCAAACTTTGTATGAATATTTATAAATAATTAAACCCTATATTAACATAGATTTTGAAGTAATGATGCAGCAAATAATTCTCAAAATACCTTGAATACAATATTAATAAGTGGTCTTAACCGTTGTTAGTAGTCGCTTAATAGTTCAAGGTTGAAAACGCTTAAATATTAACGTAGTAATGGTATATTCTAGGTTAGGGGATATATAAAGCGTAATAAATTAGGTTTTTATTGATTGAATAAATCGTTAGTATTAAAAGCTTTAACGTACGAGAAATCAATTCCGATTAACTTTTATTACAACATTTCACAAAATAACGAGCATTTTACAAGCGACATCGACGACTACGATTAAAAGATAAAAAAATAATTATGTCTACTAGAAAAGTTAATGAAATTCCGGTACCTATTCGACAAAATAAAGTCATAATCCTACCCCTATACGGATAGAAGTTCACTATAATCATATTAAACTAAACAATTTTTTTTTTACCAAAACAACCTTAAAAGCTATTATACTCGATACTACAAAATTAACCATTTAATTTCCGACGACAGGTTATAAAGTTAAAAAGTAAAGGTTAAATTTAGCCGAGCTTTTCATAGGATACAACGCCGATATTATTGATTCTGAAACTGAGGAGTGAGGGGTTAATCGTTTATTATCGATTACCGAACACTAAAAAAAAATACTAAACAAAACCCTTTTCCTTTTCTTTTCATTCAAAAAAACATACTTACGTTATCGAAGTCGATATATCTAACAAAATTGGATATTTAAACCTCCTTTTACCGTATTCCAGTTACACTGGAATACAAGGAATTAATGGCTTTTCGTACGAGATTCTGTTTATTTAAATACTTAATTACCCCCTTTAGGCTACAGGAAACTCCGGTAACGTTTTAACGATATATTAATTATATAATGTAGAATATTTTCAATATTCTCGTTATAACGTAACCAGACGACCTTCTTTTCGTTATTTTCCGGTACTAAATAAAATTATATAACGAAAGTTCACTTAATTTTAGGATGTTTTTATAATACGAATCTTAATTTCAATTTTAAAAAATTAAACTTCTTAATTAAGGAGGTAAAATACGTATGTTTCATTAAAACGGTTAAGGTAGGTACTCGGGCCGACCACGAAAAAAGTCCGGGTAATTGGCGAGTAGGAGTTACCACGTATCATCCGAAAGGTTCGAAGTTTTCTAGGTTTTGTTAACTTTTATCGAAATTTGATCATTGATTGATCGGAGAAAACAGACTATCTCGTGCAACTAACAAAGTAAAAAAATGGTTAGGTTTAGAATAAATGAGAGGAATATACATTCCAAACCTTAAAAAATACATTTATTATGGCTCAGATCCTAGTACATTAGGATTCAAATCAGCTAGTGGTAGTAAAAACCAACTATTCGGAAATAGCGTTGAAAAGGTTCTTAATATAACAGGATAATAATAACATCTTATGGCCAATGGATTACTACTCCATACAACTAATATATATGGAACGTAATTATAGCATACATGATAAGAGGCTTTTAGTAATGGTATTTTATTTTAAGAGAATAATTTTCCGAGTTAAATAGTGTTTGCCCCCCGTTCACGATTTTAACAAATAATAAAGAATTAGCCTTATTTTTCTTCACCATATTTAATATCGAAACGCTAAGCTATTTAGGCCGAAGTTCTTTCGCTTTTTGAATACCACTTACTATGTAAAATCGTAACTTGAAATAACCTTCGGAATACGTTAACCCGAAGTTTATAAGATAAACTCGAAGTTAAAAAATGTTTCGCGTATGTTTTTTAACCTATTGCATTTACCATGTTCAATGTAATATTAATAAACTTATATATCGAAGTAACCTAAATCACTATAGGTTATATAAATAATTTTATTAAGACGGAGGCTTTGTTATTAGATCGTGACGACATGTATTCTAAAGGTTGGCCAGAGGTTTTCGAAGGGTTATCGAAAGCGAAACCGCTCTGAACCTAACCCACATCCGGTTCGTTATCAGGGATAACGTCGAAGAATTTTAATACAACAAAACCGGTGGTACCTCTAAGGACCCGACCTACTTTAGACCCGTTAATATCGCTAACACCGAATGGTTGCCTTATTTTCGCTCCGGGTACACTAATGAGATTTTAAAATTCAATAGTAACAAACGACCCGTTATATAAAATTCGCCTATTAGCGATTTTAAGGGCTTAAAACTCTATTTACCTCAAATAGAATGATTAATATAAATTACGAATTACGGAATTAACCCAAGAGGCGTATCAACTTACCTTTACCGTTTATAACTACCGAGTTGGAAATTATTGATGACGAAGATTTTTCAATAAACCTACGATTCACCTATTATAAGTTATTCAAGTAAAAACAAGAATATTTTACGTTTTTAACAGGATTACCACTTGAAAGGAATAGTTGAAAATATTTGACGTTTATATAGAATATATGAGTAATGAAACATGACGAAAATTTATGGTACCCTACGATAAATCCTTTTTCAACCCTTCTGTTCGTAGGCCTTAGACGTTGCAACGTTGTCGATTCGATTGATCGAAGTAACATTATTATTGCGTGGTCAGATGGTGAATCTATTGTTCTAGGTTCGGCAGACTACTAGCCGATCTACACTGTGATTTGTATGGCCAATTTTTTGGCCCGTGCCCTAGAGTGAAGTGAATTGTACTGCATTCGACTCACACCTAATACAGTAAGTCCGCATAAAGTAATACACTAAACTTGCAGTACAGTGAGCTTTACTTACAGTAATTTTGACCTACTGTACTGTATGTAATAGTATTCCAACACTGGCAGCTTTGTAGTTTGTGTACGCACACGATAGTATGGCTAACCAATCTTTTCCAGTTGCCGCTAAATTAGTTCCTCATCAATTAGTCAGAACTCTGTTAATTCCAGTTAACTCTCATATTGAGTTTCACCCAATATCATGTAAATTAACTCCATTTAACACTAATTGCTCCGTTTCCCCAAAGTTCGAGTTCATTAACTTCTATAAAAGGTTTTTTTTCGCTACTGTCCTTTATAGGATTTTATTTTAAACTATGCCACTTAAATATATTACCATTATTAATCTCCTGGTAATCTTCCAATTTTACGGCACATTCCTATCTAGCGTTACATGGTTTGGGTCGTTTAGGTGGTCCATCAACGTAGCCATCTATTAGTATAATTAGTTTATTATTATCTACCAACCTTTCCAACGATTGGTTCGGCAATGCTTTTGTTATAGCGTTAATAGAGTTGTCTTTGCCATCGATCTATCGGAAATCCTTAATTTATCTCACTTTTTAAGCTTAGCGGAGTATTATTACGTCGATTATCAGGCATTTTTCGCTAGTGGCTCCGAGTTTCGAACGGTATTCAAAGAAACTCCTAGAATCGGTATAGATTTCCACCGGAATAGGAAGAATCTTTAACTTCTTAGTAATGATGTTAAGAGTTTTCTATGTTGCTATACCTACATCAAAACTCGCTATTATGCCGTAAACCTTTGAAGCTAATACGCTTCGTAAAAATCTTTTGAATTTAACGGAAGTTTAGTGAATTAAGTTCCGATAATATTAAACTAGTTTTTCCATTTGTCTTTATTGATAAAGGTTATCAAAAAGCGGATTTATAAAGATATATCGGTTTTATTTGCAAAGAACCTATTAGGAAAGATTATTTACTTAACATTTAAAAAATAGATTGAGACTAAATTGATTCCGCGATCTAAGTTTCGAATTTTCCACTCGACTCTTTTATTTACCTGGTTAAAGTTCATATCCATTTATGTTGGTACTTGTACCGCGATAAATAGGTTTTAAAAGGCTTTCGGTTGGTATAAAGTAGTAATAAAACTACCTATAGTACGCTATTCTAGGTACCCTTAATCCTTAACTTCGTTAGTTTTGTTTATTATAAATTAAATAACTCTCTTGCTCTTTTTGCGAAATGTGAAGCCGGCATTGATACCAAGTATACGGATGAACGATTTATGAGAGTATAGTTGTGTGTTTTCCCTTAACTTCGTTACGAGTTTGTAATTCTAAAACTTAAATTTCTTAATCAATTATCATTATCGTATTATAAAACCAGCCGTTTCGACGAAAAGGGTATCGTCAATTTGTATCTCCACTATACCTAGTTTTTATTTTATTTTACTTTACTAGCAGGTACGGATCCTACGATAAAGATTTTATCTCTAACTGTAATATGAAGAGCGACTAGTAATTTAGTAACTAATAAATACTTACTTTAACCAGTTTGTATAGTAGTTTAATACAACGTATTACCGTGACTAAAAGTTAAATGATATGGAATTCCTGTGGCAGCTTTAATAGTACGATCCGTTGTAGATCCGTCGTTGATTTCGTGTAAACTTGCGTTATATTTCAGCTATTAAGCGTAAACTTCCCTTTAGTTTTGGCTCAAAAACTTGTTACTTGACTTATTACCAAATATTATTTATTATTTTCAATTGTTGACGACTATATAAGGATCCAGTCTTTTCTTTAATTACCGTATACTTAAGCGATTAAATGTGGTTTTCTATACCGTCGCCTCATGGTTTTAACTTTTACCTTGTAAGTAATCTTCGACTTAAAGATTGTAAATTTTGGGTTTTGAAGATTAAAGTCGGTTTTCAATACAAATTATATAACTTCCCGGGTTAAAAGGCCGTTAATCTCGACCCGGTTGCTTTTTTAAAAAGGCTTATCGGAGGTTTTGATAATTCTTTATACTCTAACCTTTGGTTTCAGGTCTTCGTTATCCTTTTCTTTCCTATTTACCCAAATAGTATTGTAAATCCGCCCCGGTACATTCTTTTCCCTCTTAACTTTCCTTTTTTTAGGAGTTGTCTGCATCGACGGCGTTTTATCAGCTTATCAATAATGGGTAAAGGGGGTTTGGGTGTCTTTATCTTTAACATTCCTTATATGGGGGTTTATTTAAATAGGTCGAAAGAATGTAAAACTATTAATAGTTTCTATACCTACTTTAGAGTTTACGATACTTAATGTCTCATATATAGCATCCCACTTACTTAGCTTTCGTTATACGAGGACTTTACTTTACAATAACATAGCAAATACATCGATTGTTAAAGAACCGTTCCAAGTATTAAGTGCGTCGTTCACCTGCGGCATACCGATTTTCTTCGTAGTTTTAATAAGGCTGTGCTATAAGACGTCATACATTTCTTAGTATTTTCCGAGAGTAGAAATATACTTGTTAGGAGTAGGTTTTCTCTAAAGACTAAGAGCGTTAGCACTAAGCTATTAAGGTTCATAATATAGCTAAGAACTTTTACTTCCATTTATATGCGTGTCTCCAAATCTTGAAAACTTTTAATTTTTAACGTAAGGATATTATACGTTCGTCGAAGTAGGGCATATACCCTTTTAACCTTCATATTGCTTTAGTTAGCTTCTACAAATACCTATTTATACTAAATACCCATTATTTTAGTATTTTCTAGAAATTTTACCGCGGAAAATTCTATACCGATATCGTAAACGACAATATCAGGTAAGCCTAAGTATATGTTAATTTACAGTATCCTCAACGTTTTCTACATATTCTTTACCAAAAGGGACATTAGAAACTTCGCCCCGTTAATAACGTTTGCGGAATTAACAACGTAAATTAAAGGCTTATTATCCAAGTAAAATACATTAAAGAAGATATTACATTTAAAATTCATATCGTTTTTGAATGTAAATTTCAATTTCCTGGGGGTTTAGGTATATATTTGGCAATATTTGGAAAGCCTTTTAATTTTTTTCCGGATAAAAAATTTCACAAAGTCATACTTTACAGACTTTAAGACTTTGTATAGCTTATGAACGGTTAGATAGTTAAAACGCCAGTGTAGTTAGTATATTTCTGGCTTTATTGAAGTGTAATATTATGATTTTTGGGTTTTAAAGGTAAAACGATAAGTACCCCTACTTCAGGGCAAATGGAAACCTTTAGCCGTTTTAACCAGTTGGTACGCGTTAACATCGATATTAACGTCAAGGGTTTTTATATCCTTAAGGTAAAAGAGGAAAAAGATAGAAAACTTAAAGATATTGATCGTGATTGCTTTCATAATAGTTTAAACTATCGTTACCCCTAGAAACGATTTTAAATCAGCCGTGTTAAACTTTACTTTAGCTTTACCAGTATCGTAAGGATAAATTTTAATGGTCATAGTGTTTTCCCTCCGTAATGATATATACTGCGAATAGCTTCCTATCAAGTAATTTATTACCCCTGTATTTGAAATAATACCCCAAAACGTGTGGTCCACGTAACGATCGCAGAGGTTGAAGGTATATAAGGGGTTAGGGATCTAGTTATAGTAAATGTAAGGAGTTTTACCACCCAAACGGTATAGGAAGGCGTGTTCGGCTAGTTACTAAGCCGTATCAGGAGAAGTATTTTCGTATCACTTAATTTGATTAGAAACGTTGACGACGACGTTAACCAACGTATTACCTTTAATATTAGGGATCAAATTTAAATAAATTGATTTCGAAATATTAGCGTATAAAGCGTGGTATATTATTTGACGGTTATTACCTTCGGTGG
>JASMMZ010000015.1:972976-986948 GCA_038502455.1 Anisogramma anomala
GTTAATCAGTAGCTTGACTTACCATAAATCTCATATCTCTGGTTATTATTACGACGATAGTATTTACGATTAATAAATTTTCCTAAATATTATTAGCGTTATCGTGGTTGTTACCTTTACTTTACGGTCAAGGTAGATATACCAAACTTTAGGCGTTATAGGCGCCCATATTCACGGTCGACGTAGTTGATCACTGTCAGGTCTTATTTATCTATATAAATAAAGTTATTAAAGTTATTAGCTTAGGAGTATATATTAAGCGCGTTTGATATACGCGCTATTCTTATAGTAAGCGAGGATCGTAATTGGCCAAAAAAACTTTCGTAGCTGGTATCTGGCTTTGTATGGCGTATTCTAACTCTTTAACGCCCGTAACTACTATCCGTACCTATTCGCGAAGTATAGCTTGGTTAACGTGGGATTTCCCTATTACTTTTTAATTTAATATCACTCCGTTAAGCATTTGATAAAGAACGTTTATTGTTATTTACTCTTGTTTCCCTCGTTATTATTGTAATCCATTTTGTAGTGGCCTAATCTGTATGGTATTTCGCTAAGTAGATGTCGTATTCGAATTGTTCTTTTATGTTAACGTAGATTCCGCGAAACTTAGTTACTTAGGTTAGGAAGGTTAGGTAGTAATCCTTAGCGTGCCTTGTAAGGATTTCAGGAAAAAGTAACTGAAAACTAAAAAGAGGAACTTTTATTTAATTACAAATATTTGGGATGGACATTATCTTGGTATCGAAAAGATCATATAGCTTTCCGTTATACTTCATTATGTAATGCAAAAGATTTTCAAAAACCGTTATAATTTATAATTAATATTTACTATTTCAACTGATTTTAAAAGAAAGTAGCAATAATTGTTCCTGCCGTAAGTGGTATTTTTTTGGTGATTTAAGCTCTGGAGCCTTCGAGGTATAGTCTTAGGGGTAATTGCCAGTCGCTTAACTCGAAGGGTAAATTCCTATAATAGGACCTATATTAGGCTCATACGCATAGGTGAATCTGAAGAGTAAAGTTTTTTAATGGGCTTGGAGGTTGAATTGTTAAGGGGTAATGGGTATTTAAAGGCTGTAGGAGGTTTAACGATCTTGTTTAATTAAATGGTGTAAAGCGCCAATATCAATACCTTTAACCACGTTGACGGCCGCCGTTTTACGTACCCTACCGCCATTAAGGTCGTACTTCGCGTTATTACGTTAGGGTATTAAGTTGTCGAGTAGGTTAATTGGTTCTTCATCGTTAGCGCGTGAAAAGGCTTGACCTAGCTGAGGATAAACTGGAGGTCCCCTGGATAGCGTATGTAGGCGGTGAGGTTTTTCAACCTCTTTCCCCTTCGAGTTTAAGTTTTAAAGGCGTTTTTTAAGTTGGGCTAAGTCGAATAATTCTTGTGCTAGTTTTGAATTGCCCTGTGATGGTACGTAAACTCCTTGCCTTTCAAGTTCCAACTTAATCCTTATTTTTATTTTTTTTAAAGTGAAGTTTGTAGAGCAATGAGCTATTCGTTAAAAAGATTTTGAAAGTTACTAAAATTATATTCAGTATTATTAGTATCGTATTGCTTAAAAATTTAATAGCCGACGAAGTTGGTTAAGTATTCCTTGGTTAATTCCTTATTGACGTCTTGTTTCTCAAGGTTATAATTATGGTATTGGGCAAAATTCGATCCGAACGCTTTAACACTTTTTATGTATTTCTCATTTGAAGTTATCTTGACATTTTGGTTTTTGCAGGACGTGTAGGACGCGTAAGGCGAGGGATTGGGTAATTTGGACGTCAAGTTGTGCATAAACTTGACGATTCAGCGTGGAGTTACGTGACGTAGTTTTTTCGATACAACTTCGAAATTCTTGGCGATTTCGCTTGGAGCAGCGAACTAACTAGTTAATGTGATGTGGGGGAAGTTAAAAAAATAAAAACAGGGTTAAAGGTTTGGTGTAGAGGGTAAGGTCGAAGGTCATTTGTTGTTAGGGATTATATATGGAGGGCAAAAGTTATTTGTTATAGGCCGTTAGACATAGTCGTTTTTTTGGTAGTAGCATTTGTAGTAGTACCGACTTAGCCGTTTGTTAACTTGCCGAACTTTAAAATTGTAATGGTTAATTTTAACGTCTTTGAGAAGGATTAATAAAGATTCCTTAGTATTTGGCAATAGCGATACCATCGTTGCCTTTAATTTTCCGTAAGAACAGAGAAAGCCTAAAAGACTTTTTTACCCACTGCCGTAAAAAAACACACAGTAGTAGAAGCCTTTCGCAAAAATATTTCCTTTTCCCTAACTTTAACGTAAAGCATAACAAACAGAAAATAGCTTTTTCTTTTACTTGGACAATATAGGCTTAATCCAATAAGCAGGCAATCACTAATTAGTATTGGTAGGAATGAGACATTGTAACGTTTTCGATTCCATTGGTCTAATTAACAGTAGTATTGTATGGTCCGATGGAGTATTTATTATTATAGGTTCGGCAGACCGCTAGTCGGTATGCCCTGTAATTTGTATGGTCAATTGCTTGGACTGTTCCCTAGAGTGAAGTACAACGTACTGCACTCGACTTACACTAAATGCAGTAAGTCCGAACAAAGTAATTTACTCAACTTGCAGTACAATCGACTTTACTTACAGTAAAGTTAACCTACTGCACTGCCTGTAATACTATTACAATACCTTCCCCATTTTAGATCAATATTAGGCGTATATTTTAATCGATTTAATAATCGACTTACCAATTACTAAAGGCGACCCCCAAATTTTGTTCATTATTATTAATTGCCTATTTGAACTCATTTAATTTACAGTTATATAGTTTATAATTACCAATACGTATACCGAACGCTTTTGAGATATATAGTAAAGATTCTATAAATTCCCGGCTTTCATTATTAAAAACAGCGGTATGAATTAAGTGAAGATATTTTTAACAACTCTATATTCCCCAATAAAAGTTGAATAACTTTTATTCACGGCATTCATTAATAACCAAATAATGGAATTCAATGTGTAAATTAAAAGGTTTAAAAGTATTTACATTACCTTGTCACCTTTTCGAAATATAAAAAAACTTTATATTTACCTGATTATTAATTCACATTGAATAACCGGAAATCTATGATTATTGAGTTTAACGCGGATTATCTGGTAAATAGGTATAAAAAATCAACCATTACAAAGCCGAACAAGGATACGAAGTCTTTAACAAATCCGACGGATCGAACTATTACATTATTAACTGATTTACACGAAGGGTCGAAACTAACTTAAACAACGATAGCTCAAATCTAATAATGATAGAAAAACGGAAGCAAACCGTAAGTGACCTCCGGCAAAACTATATAAGGTAGGGGACAAAGTTTAGTTAAGTTTTCATAATATTAAAACTAACAGTAGAAATAAAAAGCTAGACTACATTTACAAATAATATCGTGTAATTGATATTTCGAACCCGTTTACTATAGTATTCAAAAAAAAAAAAAAACTATATTTTACGTAAATTTAATTAAACGAACGATTTCGAACCCCTTTTTGTTTGTACGTCTCATCCGATATTCTCTTAAAAGAAATTTTGAGCGTTTATAATCTAAAAAAAAGTATATACAATGAATTTTCAATTGGAAAAATTCCCGCGGTAAAAACAGAGTAAGGAGTGGTTTTTTGTATATTAGTTAAGTAAAATGATTACAATAAACCGGAGTAGAAATTATTTTTCAATTGATAATATACCGTAACCTTAAATAAATCTAAAGCGAAATAGGGGAATATTCGGATTTATAATAACCCGGTATCTGGACTTCGATGTCGAGCTTATACCAAACGATACATATAAAATGTACCGTCTATAACCTTAGAATAATTACGTTATACGGCTCGTTAAAAGAGAGTTTTACGGAATCAGCGGCTTGGGGTCGGATCGGCCGATACGTTATACGGTATGTTAAACGCTGCGTTATCGGCTTGCGCCCAATCCGCATACTCGGCGACTAAGACCCGCGCTCCGAATTAAACTAACAGAACGCCGTATTCTTTACAGTATTTGGGGAAAAGGGGGGTATTTTATAAACTTAGATTATCAGCTATTAAGTTAATAAATTACGTTAATATCTTCGTAATGGGATTGGTAATACTCAATCCAGGCCTGGTTTGGGTACGTAATGGGTACGGTCTATGTACAGCACGTGTAAGAGCACATAACTGGCTGGACACTAACTAGGCACTAGCCGGGTGCGAACCGGGCATGGTTAGTGTACGGCACGTGTAATGGCACATGACGGGTTGGGTACTGGCTGGGCACTGGTTATGCCCATATATCCTGCATTGTAGGCTACAGTATCCTCTTCTAGTCTTCCACCAAACCTCAATAGTAAACCCCATTTGATACATATTCGGCTCACCATCATAGGTCGGCTCATAACAGATGATTTGTATCGATTCGAAAAAGTCATTCGAATAAGTTTCGAAGTTTGGAACCACTAGTGAAAAACGCCGAATAATCGTTATAATAGCACTATATGAGGCGTAAAAAGGGAGGGAGATCAACGAGTTTCAGTGAATTAACTAAAAATGTAATCCTGCTAAAGCTATAACGAAGTAATCGCTAAATAACGCCCGTAAAAGTTTTGTAAATAGCGATAGGGTAACTATAATTATCGAGGGTTACATTTATAGGCTGCTCGGGAAACCCAAATCACGTAATAGAGGTTAGAGATGTACTAACGAATTGGAATAATGTTAAGAGATTAATAATAACGACTTGTTTAATTAGCACTGCTAAAATAAAAGCTTGTTTGGGCTTATGGCGAAAGAGATTTTGTGGAAATTGATAAAGTCGGACCTCGAAGCTGTGGGGTAACTGTAAGAAATTGGGGTTGATTTGAGTGTGAATGGGTGCAATTCGATGTGTAGGGGCTAATGTCAACGGAGACGATGATGAAGCTAGTAATAGTAAATAAATGGGTTTCATTCATAAATGGCTCGCGCCCTCCATCCCCATCGCTTCCCCTACTTCTCCTCGCGCTGCTAAGCCCTCCACCGCCTCAAGTCCCTCCTCAAGTCCCGCTACCTTTTACCGGAAGGAACGTACTTTCCAGGCGGAAAACTCCGTTAGTATTGACGATATATTAAAGATATCCTTCATTAATTAGTTTCTTTTCAACCTCACATAATTCTTAGTTTTCATTTACAAAGTTGTTACATGTTTTCTACCAAATTTAAAAATCTTATAAGCAATTTATTATGATAAACATAAATATATTTAATATATATTAAGATTTAAGGAAATGTAATATTTAAGGTCACCAAACCACATATAGAATTTTTTTTACGTTAGAATGAAAACAATGTTGAACGGCTCACTGGAAAGGTAAATAAATAGTAAGAAATCAATGGTTTATTACAAATAATATATACATCGTTCGGCATGTAATGTCGATAGATATGAATTCTGTAGCAACCTGGAAACCTACAAGGTTAATACATATAAAAGGCTATTTTCAAAAGAATAGTAAAAACTATAGAATTGATGATGAAAATTTTTGTAATAGAAGATTTACGTTTGGAAGTAGACAAAATTAATTCCTGGAATTTGGGGTTACGGAATTGTAATTAAAGTGTGATTCAGTTGTATAATCGATTGAAATTGATAAAATAATAGCGATGGAGATAATAGAAATTTCAATGTAATACAGAATTGGGTTTGACTATATTGACGCCAATGTGCAAAACAAAAAATTGCTAGGGTTAAAATAACTGTTAACTGTAATACAGTATATTTGACTGTATTGATGGCAAGTTAAATGTATTTATTATGAGTTAACTATTGGCAGACATCTTTATCTTTACGGTGTAGTCGATTCGAATCATTGTGGTGGAAGTAACTTGTTCTTCATTAAAAGTGGTGGATGTATTGTTTTAGGTTTGCTAAACCGCTAGCCTATCTGCACAGTCATTTGTCTAGCCGATTGCTTGGCCTGTGCACTAGTTTAAAGTGGATGCATACTATATTTTCTTTGCAACCAATACAAAATGGCTCATCAACAATACGCTTAACTTGCAGTTAGTAAAGTCAACTTTACTGTAAGTAAAGTTAATTGACTGTACTATAATTGACTTGCTAAAAATAGCAGTCAATAATGTTACAACACTAACGGCTTTTTATTTTGTGCCTTCGTACGTTAGTTTAGTCGACTCATCTTTTCTGATTACTCACGAATTACCTCCTTGTGAATTGGATTGACCCCTATCAATTCTAGTTGACTATCGCACACAAATTGACTCCAATTACCTCCCTTTTCCCCAAAGTCCCAAGTCCTTCGTTCCTCAACTCCCGTATACAAGTTTTTCGCTATAGACTTACACGCATTACATATTTCAACAATTTTGAATGCTTTACCAGTAGTTTTAACTACGATTATCACTACTGTTACCCTAACAGTTTTCCAATTTGCTAAGGTACTTCTATTCGTGAACACGTGAATTAACCTTATCAGGTTTCCTTTTCATACAATATTTCAAACAACCAATACCCTTAAAATATACATCTAGTCTTTAACGGGTTTTCCGGGCCTGTCAACCCTGCTAAGATTGCTAAGCCTGCCAGCCTTACTTGGCTTGCTAGGCTTGCCGGCTCTGCTAGGCTTGATGTGCCTATAGCGCCGGTTACGCCTTTTATACCTGTATATCAACCTTTTAAACTTACTAGGATTACCGGGCCAGTAGTGCCTATCACGCTTGTGCCTTAGCCTTTTCAGCTTACTACGCTTTCAAGGCTTATAACTCCTATGCTTTTTAAAGGTGGTAAAAGTCTTTAACTTCGTCTCAATAGGTGTCCAATACAGACAATCTGCAAAAAGTATTAACTTAGCGTTCAATAAGTTAATCGAAACTATATGAGGTCCATGGTTTACATTTTGCATTTGTCATTGAAACCTTACATTTCTTAGATCAAAGTCTTTATTTGTTGGTTTCTATACCTATATAGTAATCGATAGATCTTCCATGGTTTTCGGTTGATATACCATGGCGATATAGCTGTTACGTGCGCGTTATTCTAGGTACCATTAAGTCATAGTTACGTTAATCTTATCAATTATTGATAAAGAAACGTCTTAGCCTTTTGCGACAACGCTAAAGTTACTACGAACAATAAATATACGGATTAATGATGTGTAAAAATTAAGTTAATTACCTTTTACAAAGGTTTAAACCACCTAGTAATTCAATAAATTTAAGTTCTTGATCTTTTTAATTTCTATATTACGAAGATAATAGTTTCAAAGAACAGGTTATCGTTAATTCATTTGTTTATTGAGCCGAAATCCTGGTCTTTCGTCAGTAATAGGTACGGGTAATATAGTAATTTTTTTTTTTTACCTAACTATCATTTGAAATACGATTAATAGGTGAAAAACCAATGGATACATGTTTAGATCAAATCTTATCATGTCCTCGTATGCAATATTACCGGTCCTACGGAGTAGGTAATACGTAGTTCCTGTAATAACCCCAGAAAAACAATACTCTTTGAATTAGATGCTAATTGCGTATATGTTCATGTTATAATTCCGTTATTAAATGTACATTTTCTTTTGGTTTTAACTACTAAAGTTTTTACTAAAACGACTAATAAGCGTTAATTTATTATCTAAGTCGTTAGTTATTACATAATGATTTAATATTTAATATTAGTTAGCTTTGTCTAATTGGCCTTTAGATGTTACAATGTTGTTGATTCGATTGGTCGAAGTAACAGTGGTATTGCATTGGTCAAATGGTGGATGTATTGTTCTAGGTTTTCCCGACTGCTAGCCGGTCTGCACTGTAATTTCTATGGTCAATTGCTTAGCTCGTGCCCTAGAGTAAAGTGCAGCGTACTGCACTCGAGTTACACCCAATGCGGTAAGTCTACACAAATCAATACACTTAACTTGAAGATCAGTATAGTCAACTTTACTATAAATAGAGTTAACCTAATGCACTACATGTAGTACTATTCTGACATTTACCTTTATTACCGTATTTTTAAGCGATTAAACGGAATTTTTCGTATGGCCATCTCGTAGTGTTACCTTGAACTCCGTATGTCATTTTCCACTGAAAGATTGTACTATTTGTGGTTTCAAAGTTAATGACGGTTTTATTTACGCATTGTAAAATTTTACGAATTCAAAAACTATGAATTTAGATCCTATTATTTTCCTTTAAGGTTTTACCGAAGGTTTTGATAATACGTTATACCCATAGCTTTAATGATACGTTTTAGTCGTCAATTTTTTCTCTTGCTTACCTCAGTAATATTCAGGAAACAACCTTTTATATATTCCTTGTTTCCAAAATTGATTATTCTTGGGAATTACTCGCATCGGCAGACCTTTATCAGCTTATCCATAAGGGGAAAAGGCAATTTATATTGGTTCGGTCGTTTGGCATTAAAGTCTTTATTTATCGTCGCTTTTATACAGGATTTAACATAGGTGGTATGGAACTTTGCAGGGCTGTTAATGGTTTTAATAAATATTTTCAAATTAGCTACATTTAATATTTTGTACTGGCTTGCTCGTTTGCCTAACTTCTGCTGCACGGGGAAATTACTTTATAATAGTAGAGTAAATACTTCAATTATCGTGGGATTGTTCTGGTGTTAATATCATCGTTGACTTAACGTTGTATCAATTATTTTCTTAATTTTTTTTATGTCTTTCAGTAGGTTATAACTTTCTTTTGGATATTTTTTAATCGCTGAAATTGACTTATTAAGCGTGGCTAAGCGTTAAAAACCAATAGTGTTGGTACCAACTCGTTGTGACCTACAGTATCGTTTGCGCTATTTACGTCTATATAATATTGTACGTTACAATCAGTAATTTTTTCTTTTACTTGAAAATATTATACCTTTTGCGGAGGAGTATGTTTACCCTTTTGATCTTTTAAATGCTTTCATCAGCTCTTACAAGCATTTAGTTACTAAATCACTCTTATTCCATACTCTTTCCTCAAATTCCGCCGCCATAAAGTTATTATTAATATTGTGAACGACGACATTAGGTGGACCTAAGTATTCATCAACACAAATCATTTTCAGAGTTTCTTTACGAATCATTTGTTAATGGGAAATTTAGATTTCTTGTCATTAATAGAAATTGTGGAATGAATGACATAGAAAATATAACTATGATTTGAGTGAAATTCTTTGTTCAAAACAATGTAGTTGAAATACATGTCGGCTTTAAGGGTTAACTTAAATTTACGGGGTGTCGGGCATATATTTGACAATAGTAATAAAGCTTTTCAATTGTTTTTAAGACAAACTATTCCATATTTTTGTACTTTGCGAACTTTGAGACTGTATGCAGAGTTTTTAACGGCTAGTTAGTTTAATCGCTAGTATAATTAAATTTTTTTTAACTGCTTTAGGTTTAATATTATGACATTTAGAATTTAATGATAAAATTACAGGTGCTTTCATTTTAAAGCAAGAGTAAACCATGAAATATTTTAACCAGTTTTTTGGGTCAACATTAAAATTAACGCTAAGAGTATTTATATACGTAAAATGAAGAAAAAAAAGGTAAAAGACTTAAAAATATAGAACATAATCGAGTAAATAATAGTATGAACTACCGATATACCTAGTAACAACATTTGTATTGGTAAGGTCTCAATCCTTTACGGTTAAAGTGAACTAAGGTCTTTGAAGAGTAATAAGAATGATTGGTATTGTAGTATAAAAGATGATAATCTAAAGGAGCATCAAGAGTTGCATGCCACAAGTGAGGGTTTATAAGTCACTACCCAGAGAGTACTACTCTAGACCGCTCCACGTATTACTGTTCGGTCTGGTATAGTCATTCCAGACCGATCCATGCATGGAGTACTTTGCGCCTTGCAAGAGTTCAGCCTGCAATGAGACACGTTATCGTGCACTCTGCAGGAGTGCACCCTGCAATACAGTGCACTGCTACTTACGCTATGTATACTATCTATGACGGTATGAAGTAATATCCACAATTTGTTAATTTAAATAGAAGCCGATTTTGTCTTGATAAGTATTTTAAAGATTAATTTGTGTAATAATAGTGTTTTCCTTTTATAAAACTACATATTGCGAATGAGTTCCTATTAAGTACGTTACTGCATCTTTTTTTAACATAATATCTTAAAACGTATAATTCGCGTAACGATCGTGATAGTTAAATGTATATAAGGTTTCAGGGGCTTAGTTGGGGAAAATGTAAAGATTTTAGCCCTATAAGAAAAATAGGAAAGCGTAGTAAGCTAATTAATAGGTTGTGCTGGAAGTAACATCGTTATAACACGTAACAAATTTAGGCGTATCTTTATAGTTAAAGTTCCCTTTGATTTTGAAGTCTACGATATGGTTAAAAACATTCCATTAAAAAGTAATATATTGCCTATTATTCATAGTAGTTCACTAGTGAGTGGAAGGTAAATTAATACATATACTTAGTACAAATCCAATATATTTTCGTCACTATTACAACAATTGTTTCTACGGGTAGCAGATCTACTTAAGGTTCTCTTACGTTATTAACTTCAATGTAGATATAGTTTTTAATCCAGAACTATTAAACTAGGTTTCAAATGTTAAGGGCGCCTATAGCTATACCTCCAATGAACGTAATGAACTATCGCTCTGTTTATTTCATCCACATCTCGTAATTTATCAATTTCTAGGTACATACTAAACGAGTTTAGTATAAGTACTATTACGATTATAAATGAGGATCGTAACTAGTTAAAAAAGATTTCATATGTGATATTTAAGCGTTATAAAGTATATTTGAACTCTTTAACAACCATAACTACTTCATATACCTATTTGTAAAATGTGGCTTTACTAACAAAGGCTTTCCCCATTCTTATTAAATATCTGAATTAATACATTTATCTCTATTTCTTATTTTTTTTCTCTTCGTCATTACTGTAATCTACCTTGTAGGAGTTAAGTCCGTATAGTATTGTATATGGTGAATATTGTATTCAAAGTGGATTCTGATAATATTATAAATTTTGCGAAAGGTCCTTATTTGTATTATTAAGGTTATGTGATATTCTCTGGTGTGCCATATAAAGATTCTGGTAAAAAAGAAGAAAAGCCCAGGAGGAATAACCTTTAATTACTTGTAAATGTTAAAAGAGGGTATTATTTTCGGATTTAAAACGTTATAAAGCTTTTCGTCATACATTTTTACGTCGTTTGAAATTTTATCATGATTCGTAAAAGAATATTAGATTATATGAACTATTCTCGTAAGCTTTAAAAATATATTAATGGTTTTGTCAGTATTTATTAGTATTTTATGGTAGCTTAAGACTTACATTCTTTAAGTTATGATGTTAAGAGTCATTATTAATAGCTTAGTACGAGTGGTAAAATCCTGTAACAGAACTTGTGGTTGGTTCGCGCGTGTAGGTGTACCTACCGTAGGAAGTTTCGCTTTAAAAGACTTGACGGTTTTGAATAAATAGTTACGGAGTAATAGAAACTTAGCTGTAGGAAAGGTTTTAAAGAACTTGGCGGTTTTATTTAATTAACCAGTAAAGAGTATTAACTTTCATTACTCTTTTTACGTTAATATTTATTGCTTCACGTGATTTATCTCCATTAATAGCGTACTCCGCGCTTTTATGTAGAGGTATTACACTATTAGACAAGTTGTTGGATTCCTAATCGTTAGCGAATAAAATGGTTTAACTTAATTAAAGGTGAAGAGAAGGCTTCCTAAAACCCGTGTAAAGACATTAACGGTTTGTACAACCTGTTCTTTTAAGTTTTAGGTTTTAAGGGTATTTTTTCAAGTGGGCTTACTTTAACAGGGTTTTTATCAGTCTGATAGAACTCTTATTTAGTTCATAAATCTCTTAGCATTCAAATTTTGCCTTTAAATTAGATTTTACACTCCTTTTAATATTTTTGACGTATTCATAATTTAGTTGTCGAAAAGCTTACAGTATTTACGAAAAATGCGGTCGCTTCGATTAAGTTTCTCACTGTCATCTTACTTAACGATTAAGTAACCGATGAAGTTTATCAGATACCTTTCGGTTAAATATTTATCAACATTTAGCCCTTAAAGCTCTTTATCGTATTTTTTAAAAAAAAAGATTTGAAAGATTTAATTCCCTTTCATAACCTTTAGGTGAGTATAATCTTAATGTTTTTACTGGAGTAGGTTTAGTTGGCGAGAGATTTGATAATTTAGGGTGGGGAAACCTGATGTTTTAGTATGAAGTTGCGCAACGTGGCTTTGTCGACGTAATCTAGCGATTCTTGGTATTTTTCGCTCAGGGTAGCGATCTTGACAATCAAATTAACGCAGGAAAAAAGAATCGAGTAAAGGAGGGGCAAATGTTTGGTATAAAGGGTAAAGTTGATGGTCGTTTGTTATTGTTAATATTGATCGGAGGTTAAATGTTATATGCCGTAAAACCTAATCGTTTTTATAATAATAACCATCGCAGTAGTTCCAACTTAGCCGTTGGCTAAATTGTAGTTTAAACTTCAACTGATTAATCTTAACGCTTTTTAAAAAACATCCGTAAAAATTTCTTCACATTTCTAATAACAATATCGTTGCAACCTCTAATCAGCCGTAGTAAAAACTAGCGCAGCTTCAAGATCTCTTTTACTTGTTGCCGTCAAGACTAATACAGTAGTAAAGGCCCTTCGCAAAAAAAAAAAAAATCTTTTACCTTAGCAGTCATTATTAACGTAAAACATAACTGGAAGGTAGCCTTTTCTTTTACTTGGCTTATTTGTACTTAACCTAATAAGCACTAATTAGTGTTGGTAGGGCTTTAGACGTTACAACGTTGTCGATTCGATTGGTCGAAGTTAAAGTAGTATTACGTGGTTAGATGGTGGGTGTATTATTCTAGGTCTGGCAGACCGCTAGCCGGTCTGCACAGTAATTTGTATGGCCAATTGCTTGGCCCATGCCCTAGTGTGAAGTAGGCGCATACCGTACTTAACTTGCAGCCAATACAGTAGGCCCACACAAAACAATACACTCAACTGGCAGTCAGTATAGTCAACTTTACTGTCAGTAAAATTGACCTACAGCACTGCAAATGTTACTATTCCAACAGAGATATTATTAAACTTTTAAGTACTATGTTGCTGGTTTATTCTATATGTGAGTCCGAAAGGAAAAATTCCCAAGTCCTCGTGGTCTATAGCCACGAAATGTCAACAAACCATCAATTAAAACGGCGGATATGCCTACCCAGGTGACAATGGCCTGGACGCAAGCAAGTAAGATTGTTACCATTTTTCCCGTTGCAAAAATTTGTATATCGACTCATTGAAATGAATATTTCTCTATAGTGTCAGCCGTTCCGCCTTTTAATCTCCCTTACTAGACATGTATGAATGCTACATAAGCACAGAATCCATGAGATCACCAGGCACATCAAAATGCATGGTAAATATGAATTTTATCGCCCTCACTTCTGCTATTTTGTTACATACATATTTATTGCACGTTAAGAAATTGAGCTGAGGCTAAGCTGAGAGGATTGGGTACCTTGGGTCACCTGAACTCATTCTTTGAGAGGCTAATGCACGCACTTATGCGCAAGCCTCTTGCACCTTAACCCCAACCGGGAAATAATCCCGCCGCAGATCGCGCCGGCGAGGCCGAGATCCAGGAGAAATACGACCTGCTGTGGACCCGCGAAGGCGAGGATTGCGACGCCGACGCCACAGAGTGCGACCTTGAAGTCGAGATCCGCCAGACATACGACCAGCTGCGGATCAGCGATGAATACAAGGCCACGGCGAAGAGGCTCGCCGAGGCGCCTCTGCGACAGTGGAGGAGCTTCGCGAGCGGTACCAAAATTCTCAGGATGCGCGCGGTGGCCAGTAGCCCTCGCCTGGTGCTTCTGCATCTGGTCCATGACCCGTTGGTGTGGGGAAGCCCGTCGCAAACCATGGCGGTGGGTAGGTATCGT